>JAJOOE010010283.1:0-44488 GCA_036250405.1 Solanum raphanifolium
TAACCCATATTTTCTCCCTTTTTCCCAAACATTTAGGTTCGGGCCGTTGAGGATTCAAGCTTACTTCTCAAGACACTTGGAGTTGCTTCCCCAAGTTGGTGAGTCCTCAAGTCCGAGGACAAGACCCTATGATCTAGCTTCTATGTTTAGCTCTTTCCTTATGTTGAAAGACATTGTTGTACTTCCTATTTTCAAGACTTCTTATTGATGTAAGGGCTAAGTCCCATTTTCGATACTTCTACGTCTAGATGGTGTATTGTGACGAAGTTAGATTCTATTTTTCATATATGAAGTGAAGTTGAACTTCCAAAGTAAAAGTTTTAAATTTTCTGCATTTATATTTTATGATACATGCTAAGGGCTTGTATAAGACCTCTTCGAGGTCGAATACGCCGGTAACGACTAGGGGGTGCTCTCGGGTCGTTACATTGGGTCTCTTGGATTCTTCACTTTTGGCTTGTTTTAAGACTTAATCTTGCATACCCCTTGATGGAAACTGATATTGGTATATGTCTTTATCTTTTTTACATGCGTAGCTAAAACCCCAATTCTTGGGGTGTGATTTTGTGAATATGGGTTAGATTAGTTGTTGGGTCTTGCTTGCTGATAGTCTATTCGTAGTTTAAATGTGATTTTGTTTAGTGGTTTTGAGTTAATTTAATGAATTTGTAATTGCAAATACAAGTTTATTTATTTATTTTCGGCTTGCAAGAGAGAGAGGTCGTAAAACTAAGACCACTAAATTGATGGCTAGTGTGAGTGGGTCGACATGAGGTTCAGCTCGAGAGAGTGATCCCTAGTCCCATGTCCACACACTCAGCTCAAGAGAGTGAGTGGATTAAGGCGGAGGTTGTTCTTCATGCGGCAAGTGGGTGTCCGAGAGGAATGCTTTTGAAATGGGGTAAGTTGCTCGAAAGAGAGCTTATCCCCCTTAAAGTCTAGTCTAGTCACAAATACTCAATGAATTAACTATCAAAAGCATGTACCCAATGATTTAGTCTATCCCGTATTCCTATCACATCCCAAGAATCCCGTCTCCATACTTGTATTTTTCTTTATTTTCACTGTTTTACTTGTTTCTTGCTTACAAACCCCCATTTGATACTTGACTCTTGCATCACCCTTTTTAATTTGTTATGTTTTCATTCGCCAAAGTCTTTAGCTACAATTAGCTTTAGCACTTTCGCACTTAACCACTAATTCTCATGCCCACTCCCTTGGGACTCTACCCCAACCCTTGGTTGGCTTACTAAACTATTGTATGATCGTAGACACTTGCATCGAAAGTTGTGTCTTGATTACACAAACATCAAAATGGCACCGCTGTCGGGGAGTGGTGTTACGTGAAAGTTTTTGGTTTAAGGCGATTTTTGGTTTTGGTAGTCATAGTTTACTAACTTTATTTTTAGTTTTGTTTTCTTTTGAATTTGTTGATGTAAGCAGGTACCCTAAGCATGGCTGGGGGAAATAGTGACAACTCGACTGAGACGAGCCAAGAAGTCAAGAGGGACTTCGAGTTAACCACACTGGTAACTCAGCTGAACGAGTTGTCCACCAAATTATCAGAGATGGAAAACCAGTGCAGGAGTCAAGGGAGGTACATACCTCCTCACGAGAGGAAACAACCTAGAGACAGGGAGAACAATCACGTCGAGAACAGACTCCAAATCATTCTCCAAAAGATCACCGAACAAGATCAAATGTTGGAAGAGATGAAGGAGAATATTGAAGTGTTGAATCAAATGGTTGGCTCTCACTCTAGATCTATCCAGCTGATCAGGACACTCCTGAATTATGCGGTGCCTCTTCTTCGCCTAAATGAACTATTGGGGTTACCTAGTAACACTAGGGACAACCCTACCAATAAAATGTGATTGGGGACTCGCGTCGTGCCACAACATTAAATAAGGCGCTTCTTGGGAGGAAACTCAAGGTTTTATCATTTTAAATTAGTATGTTAGAATAATGGTGTGTTAATTTTGTAGGTTAAAACAAGGAATGTGTTGAAAAGTGCAGGTTGGCGTGTCGCGGAATTGATTGGCGATCCCGCTATTTTCCGTCGTTTGGACCTCCACATAAACTAGAGTCCCTGTAAAACTCGGCGAGATACGAGACCATTCGGCGAATCACCGATTAGATTAGCGAGCAATACTAATGTCGTTGAATGGACACGAACTGGACGGTTTATAATGGCCAAAAGTCTTAAAATTCGAACCTCTTCACTTTCCCTCGCTTTTTAAACTTCAAAACTCACACCAAGGTAGTACTCTCAATATCCTTGCTTTCAATTAGTATTTTAGTTATTGATTGGTGCTCGGAACTGGGATTTCTTTGCTGCCTAGCATTTCAATTATATTTCAATCGGCATTAAAGGTTAGTCCTAAAACCCCGAGTTTATTGTTGAAAATTTTGAACTCTTTAGAAATAATAGTATCGTATTGATGTGTGTTGGGCCTCTCTGCTAGGATTAGAATGTTTACATGCCTATTTCAATTTGAAAATCTTTCCCGTAGTGTTTTGATCGTCAAATGCCTGTATTTGTTGTGACTGTAATTGAATGAAATCTCTTTGGGTTGGGCTTGCATGATTGTTTTGATTGTTTGGATGAAGTTGTAATATCCCGTGTTTGTGGTAAATGATGAAAATTGCTTAAATATAGAGCGGGTGACACCACTCTTAAGAGCAAATATCGTCAAATGGCCAAATTAGGCAAATCCGGGAGAAATCTGAGTATCCCAGGGAAATGGGTAGTGCGGGTCTTGTTTGAATCTTGTTAGTGCATGCTCTGATTTTGCTATCGGGGTTGGCGGGATTGAATTCGAGAAGTGGATTGAAAATGGGCACGTTGAGACATTTGGCGAGTTGGGTCGAGGTCGCCGAATCATTCGGTAGTTCGCCCAATGTCTCCATCTTGCCCTTAATATTGTGTCAAATTGGATGTTTGAGTCAGTAAATTTTGGCGAGAAGCCATGGGTCGCCGAAAGCACTCAGTGACTCACCGAAAGTACTCTTGATCGCCCTTTGTATGCTATTCTGACCCCTAATGCACTGTAACTTTCGGCGGACAAACCCATGCTCACTGAAAGTAGTCGGCGATTCACCGAAAGGACCTTCCGATTGCCGACTTGCTATAATTTGAAGCCAATCCTTTCGGCGAGCCCGAGTTAGCTCGCCAAAGAGGTTCGGCGACTCGCCGATCCACTTGGCGAGTCTTCCTGCAGTAGATTGCCTTTGCTTCTATTTGATTTTTCCCCTAACTCTTCCCAATCTTTTGCAGATATGGTACGTACAAATTGAAACATGCCACCCAAGAAAGCAGGAAAGGGCATTAATATAAACAAAGGGGGTTCAAATCCTCCAAAGAGAGAAAGAGAAGAACTCCCACTGGGAGACAAAAGGAAGAGGAAGAAACATATAGCAAAGAAAGGAGTAGCTATTGAGGCCCAAATTGAGTGGTCTGAGCCTAAGGATGATCAACCCTTAATTCACCGACATAATAGGCTCTGATATAGACCTCAACCCATATCCACTAGGGTTTCATCAGCTGCAGCTACTCCAACAATAGATTCAGTGCCAGCTCAGGCACTTCCAGCAGTCATCCCTGCACTCCCTATAGTTCCTCCACCGAGGCTATTAAACAAATTGAAAGATGATGGTTTACATACCATCATAGAGGGGAAGTTACTATCTATGGAGGGTCTAGAAGGCAAGCATCCTGATGTGCTTGAAACTCTCTGATACCATGGATTCAAACAGTTCACACGGCCCCGAGGCCCTTACAGTCCTTCTTGGGTAAGAGAGTTTTACACTGCTTATAAGGAGTTGGTGCCTAAGAATAAGAAGGCAAGTGAGTTTCGACCGGTGAAGTCGGTCATGGTCAGAGGCAAGGAGGTGGAGTGTCACAACGAGCATATTAATACTGTATTAGGTAGACCGCTGCACTCTGCACTCCCTTACGAGGGGTTGCCTATTGTTCCATCTCTAGATGATTTGAAAGGTTGGTTAGCTCCGCTGATTTCTGACACCACCCCGAGGTGGATCGATGTAGGAGCTCCCATTGAAAAGAGGGACATGAACATCGCCTCCAGGTACTGGTTTGGCTTCATCAGCAGCACCATAATGCCATCCCAGAACGAGTCCATTCTGCGCCATCCTAAGGTGGCTTGCCTTGGTTCTATCATGGACAAGAGGCGGATCGACCTAGGATTGCTGATTTCACAAGAGATGGCCATGAGAGCCAAGCAAAGACTTACCTCTCTGCCATTCCCAGTTTTGATCACTGAGTTATGCCAGCATGCTGGAGTACCCCGGGATCCTGCGAATGATATAGAGGTCATCCCTTCATCCTCCACGGACATCCGGCGTATTGAGGCCGAGTTCACATGAGAGGAGGTTGATAGAAGGAGAGCAGCTCCAACAGATATCTCTCTGGAAGTTGATGTTGACTCGTTACCAGCACAAGCACATTCGCCTACTCCGACCTCTAAGCCTTCAGGTACATCTGCACCCTCCTCTTCTTCACAGGTACCAAGTGCTTCTTTCTCCTCCTCCTGGCCAGCGAAGATTACTCAGGCGATGATCATGAAGGTAGGACACTTGGCCCAGTCAACGGATATGCAGGCTACCCAATTGGAGAGGTCTGTTCCGGAGATGATCGACAGGGCCATACTGGCAGCACTTACCCCCTTCAGACTTCTGTTGATGCCTTGACAGTGAGAGTCATTGCTTGTGAAAGCAGACAGGGAATGCCTATGAGGTGACAGCTTTAAAAGCCGAGGTTGCGAGTTTAAGGAAGGATGTAGACTATTTGAAGGCTACGAACTCCACTTCACTGATGCGGGATGCAGATGATGAGGATGCTCCTGAGACCTCAGGGATTCCTCCGGCTACTACCAGAGATGTGCAGGGGGATGGCACATCACATGCAGAGTCGTATACAGAGACCGACGAGGAGTTGATATCAGTACATGCTGAGGCGACAGGATATCAGAGATGAGGGCATATTCAGAGACTTGCCGATCTTATAGAGACGGTTGTGCATTCGGTGATCCAGACAGTGCCGACTGAGACGTCCACAATAGCTCCTAGTGGATTTGGTATTTGTATTCCGTCTGAGGCTACTTCGGGCACTGATGCCCATATACAGACTGCTACACCAGCCACCGTGATCCCGACAGAGAGAGAGACTGCATAGACTGGACCTTTCTTTACCTCTCTCTCTATCTTATTATATTTTTACTTTTTGATACTTTTAGTTGCATTTGAGGACAAATACTTTTTAATTGTGGTGGGGTGAGGCCTACACCTTTTGTGTTGATAGTTGTGTTTTATGTATATATTTGGGTTGTTCTACTTTAAAATTGTGTTTTATCTGTTTCTTTGGACGATTGACCTTATGACTCCTTTTATTTTATATTGCAAAATGATTTTAACCCGTTCAAAAAATTTTGCCACCTCTTGTGTGATGAATGTGGCTGTTCTTTTTTGCAAAATTTAAGTCTCGGTCCCGATCAATACTGATGACTTGAATAGTGCTCTCAATCGAACGAACATGAATGCGTGGCTATGATGAGGCCAAATAAAGTTGCATAGACAATATGTGAACTCTTTGCATCTCGTTTTGACTAGCCTAGTATCGTATCGAGCCTCTTGTCATGACCATTTCACACTAGCGAAAGTGTGGAGTCTTGTTTGACTATAGTGTCGATGCCTAGTGTGATAAGCTTACTTTGAAACATGCATGATAGATCCTAGAATTTTCCCCGTTGGTCCGATCGACTAAGTAAGGCCTGCTCTTGATGTGATCTTAGGCGATTTAAAGTGAACCAATTTGACATATACCCCTTTGTGGCCTACCTTGTGAGCATGTGTGAACCTCTGTTGAACACCCCTTGAGCCTGACCTTTCTTTGGAAGAAACTTGATGAACACTAAACCTTTCTTTATCCACTACCTATAATCCTCTCGAGTTGTGGTTAATTTAATAGCCAACTTAGGCCAGAAGCCTAAGTTGGGGGTGTGGTGAAAAGAAAAGGGAAGTACTAACTTTTGATTTCAACTTGGGCCAAAAGCCCAACGTCAAGTAACAACTTTTGATTTCAATGTTGAAATTGAATAGTTTATCATAAAAGTACTAAGTTGTGTCAGTGTGTTCCTTTACCCTTTTGACAACCTATTTGCTTGATGCCAAATACCTTGACCTTTGATTTTAGTGAAACATAATTTGGGGGAAGAAGAAATATGAAAGGTGATGAAAATGAGGGAAAAGGGGAAGGAAGATAAATATATATGTGATTATGGGAGATGTAAGGATGTGAAGGGGTAAGAATGTGGTTGATCAGTTGATATTTAAAGGTTTTTAACAGTTGGGGGAAAAGAGGGAAATGGGGGAGTTTTAAAAAAATGAGAGGTTTTATTGGAATTGGTCACGGGACGGATCGACTCTATGTACTAACTTGGACCAACGATTCCCCCTCAACGGTCCATAGTAAGAACTACGGTCCATTGATGGGTTCCATCGATGTCCTCTTGACTTAGTTAAATTTAGAATACATCCTTGGGATCTAAGGATTCCACTTATGGTCAGTTGATGGAACGATGGACCGTCTATGGGAATATAGACGTTCTGCATTAGTAATTGGTTTACATCTTCTTTGTTTTCCTCCTCACGTAGCAAACATTAGGACTTTGTTTTTACATTTTCTTGACTCTTTTTGGACACGAACCCTATATTACCCTAATATAGCCAATACTAAGACTCAATAAAACATAAAACTCAATAGAAATCTAATTTTTTTATTAAAAAAAACCTCACTAACAAATCCTAAAATTGGCTAGATTTTACATCTTGGGTCGCCTCCCAAGTAGCGCTTGATTTAACAGGGCACGACACAGACCTCCTTGATTTCTCAGACTTCATCAAGGTCCCATTCCTTGATCACCCCTTTGACCTCTTCCGATTGGCCCAAGTAGACTTTGATCCTTTGACCATTCACCTTGGCTCTCATTCCTTCCTCATTCTCAAGTTCAACCGCTCCGTGTGAAAGCTCTTGATCAACTTTGAATGGCCCCATCCACTTAGACTTAAGCTTGCCAGGAAAAAAACACAACCTTGAATTAAAAAGAAGTACCAAATCACCAGGAGTAAGTGCACACTTATCAATCTTTTGATCGTGCTACCTCTTCATCTTCTCTTTGTACAAGGCTGAACTTTCATATGCTTTTAGACTAAACTTATCGAGCTCATTCAAATTATTTAATCTTCGACTTGATGGGTAGATCATATGGGAACACTTTTGGAAACTCGTTAACAATGGGGACTGACTCAAGATTAGGGGTTTCAGAATCCACATCCCTCACCCTAAATAGATGGTAAATGCAACCCTTAGAAATCATCCATCTAGCTTTAAGACAAAAGACAAACTTACCATTAGGCATAAAATTTCCCCCTTTTCCACTCTAGGACGGGCTCATTTGAAAACTTAAACTTGACTACACAGGTTCTACAATCAATCGAAGCATAACATGAATGAAACCAATCCATACCTAGGATAATATCAAAATCTAGCATATTAAGCTCTACCAAATAAACAAGAGTAACTCTATAGGACAAGGAAACATGAAATCTTTTATAGACCCTCTTAGCCACAACAGAATCACCAACGAGGGTAGAGACAGAAAAGGAACATAGCAACACATTTGGAAGAACATCAAACATCATGGCCACATATGGTGTCACAAAAGACAAGGTTGCACCGGGATCAAGTAAAACATAAACATCAAGTTGGAAGACTTTCAACATACCGGTAACCACATCGGGAGAACCCTTTTGCTCAGTACGAATTTGAAGTGCATACAATCGGTTTTGCTTGAGAGCATTGTAACCGGAACCACTAGGACGAGCTTGCTTACCCTCTCTTTCTTTAGTCGTAATAGTTGGTAAATCCCTCATCTTATGACAACTTTTACCACAATCGAAGCAAATATCCATGACGGCTAAGCACTTACCCTTGTGCTTCCTTCCACGCCTAGCATAAGTAGACATAGGTAATGAAGATCCACTACCATTCCCTCCTTGAGGCTTAGGGTTAGAAACCCTATCGTTGTTGAACTTAGGAGGAGCATTGGAGGAATCTTGACTGAAAACCTTTGTCAAAATCAAGAACAACCATGTCCATCAGACCTTGTATGAGAGAAATTACCATTACCGGTTTTATCCCTTTTTGTCTCTCTAGACTTTTCCTTAAGTTTCTCCTCTTCGATTTGTTGAGAATAAACCATGAGACGATAAATTTCCATGTCATTAACAAGCATGGCGGTACGACACTCTTTAACTACAATTTCGGACACACCTGAAACGAACTTACTTATCTTTGCCCTAGGATCGACAATCATGGTAAAAGCATATTGAGATAGTTGTGTGAAATTCAAAGCATATTCTTCACACTCATATTTTCTTGACGAAGGTTGATTAATTCAAGCACCTTTGCCTCCATCATTTCAAGGGGAAAGAACCTATAAAGGAAAGCAACTTTAAACTTTTTCCAATCATGAGGACCCGCATCTTCCGGTCTCCCCTCTTTCCATTGGTTATATTATTTTTTAGCAACACCCTTAAGTTGATAAGAAGCAAACTCTACATTTTCCACCGGCATCACTCCTATGATCATTAACACTTTGTAAACCTCATCAATGAACTCTTGAGGATCTATCTCAACCTTAGAACCATGAAACTCCAGAGGATTCATTCTAGTGAAGTCCATCACTCTAGATGTCGCCGTACTCACATTTGAGTTCACGGGAACCGCAACCTCCCTATTGGCTTGAGCCGTCATGTCTTAGGCCAATACTTGAAAACTAGCCCTAAACTCTGTATTAGTCACTTCTTCGGCCAAAGGGTCGATCGAAGCTTGAGGGTCTTGAGGATGAGCTTCTTGTATCACCTTCTCCTTCACATTACTTCTAGCATAAGTTATTCGAGTAGCCATATCCTGTAAATCATTGGATAAGGATTAAGAGAAAGACCTTATAGAGTTAAACTTTATCGCACGACTTTGCAGTAGTGAAGAAGTGGAGTTTTCTAAACATCTTGTAGTCTCTCATTCATAAATGTGGCGTGTTTCAGACTCATGAACAAGACTCTACTAGAAATGGCTTATGAGACATCCTAGGACCATCCTAAACCTTGTGCTCTGATTACCAAGTTTGTCACGACCCAGGGTACACCCTAGACGTAACATGGCGTATAGGACCCCGAGAGGCCCCATACAAGCTACTTAACATTCATAACATAAGAAATATAACAAAAGAGATAAAGACAACATTTAGAGTCCAGAAGTTTTATAAAAGTAAATCGGATGTCTAAAACATTTGTCTTAATAGCCTTCTAATACAATAGAATGGAAGTAGTCCTAGCCCATACATCATGTCCAAAACTGAAAGTAAGACAGAAACTGAAAATAATGAGAATCCGCCCTCGAAACATGAGGACTCACCAAAGCTCGGGAATCTGGCAAATCAACCTCTAGCCATAAAACTGAGAATCCTGACATCGGATCCTATATTTGGGGAAACTTAGGAAAGAGTATGTGTTAGTACAAAACAATGTACCAAGTATGATAGCCATGCATAAAAAAATTAAATCATGCTAAAAGGGACATTTTCATAAGTATGAAATGATCAAGCTAAAACATGTATCTTGAGAGTTAGAAACTATAAGTCATAAAACCATGATCAATGCAAGTGAAAATCATCTTAAAAAATACTTACGATACTTCCTTGAAGTAACCTTGGTTCATCATTACTTTGCTTATTTGTTGGAAATAGCCTTAACAGACATATAATACCATGTGAGCTATCAACATGGAATCCGGTATCTATCCCACACCGAAAAGGGGTGTTCTACTTGACAAGGAGGGACCATGAAATTTTAGCTATTGTGGATCCACTAGCTAATGTCTATCTAGACAATCATCCTATGGGGGCACATAGGTAAGGGATAAGGAGATTTCTACTAGAAACCTGACCTCTACCAACGGGAGATCCTCCATATCAATATCCTCTCGCTGCTAAGCATAATTCCCACGAAGTAGTCATTTTCTTAACTTGTTTATTATCAATGGAAGGGTACGTCATCTTGCCAATCCAAGCTAAGTCATATGTCATCCATTGAAAGGTATCATTCAATAACCAATCCAAGCTAGGTAATGCATTATTCATGGAAAGGTACAATTAATTAACCAATTCAAGCTAGGTCTTATTAGAATAGCTCCTAAGATCTTTGATTTATAGTTTAGTTGAGAAAACCTTTAAACCCTAAGAATCCTTTATGTGAGGATTTCCTTTCCCAAATCATGCTATATTGTGTTTATGAGAAATCCTTTCAACAACACAACAACAATAATAATCATTGATACTTTACTCTCAAAGCATCCTTAAAACATTTACATAATTCTCATAAGAACATGTTTAATTCATAATCTCCCCTTTCATAAATTCAAAACCCACATCACATCATCATAATTGGAAAACATGGGATTTACATGGGTTCATGAGGGATTCATCACAAAATCATAGTATTTCATCAATTCATGCATAAGAGATCATAATTCAATCATTTAAATCAATAATCAAGAGAACCTATGGCAATTGAATAAAACACTAACACAATTGGGGATTTCTAACTTTGAAAATATGAGAATTTGGGAACTCCATGAATGGAAGGAATCCATGGATGAAAACTATCATACCTTACTATCAAAGCCCGAATGAAGGCTTTATCTTGAACCCTAGCTTGAATCTTCTTTTTTAACCTTCTAGAGAGAGAAATATCTTTGGGAGATAATGACTCAACTTCTTTTGATGAATTTGAAGAGAATGAAGTGAATGAATTAATTTAGGGTTAAAATCACTTATATAGGTGTTTTACGCATAGGCAAAATGACATAGTATTAGGGTAATATAATTAGGAAAAGACCCAACTGCCCCTAGAATAACTGCCGACCTTTGACCTATGGGCCTAGACCGACGGATCGTGGTTTAACCGACGGTCCGTCCTGTACGTCCGTCATCTTCATCAGATACTGGATTTTGAGTCCATGATCCATGGACTTCATTCCGCGGATCATGGACCCAGCGATGGTTTGTTGGTCCAGGTCGTGGTTCGTGATCCTCTGAGCCTATTTGGGTGGCCAATCCACAGACTAGACCTACGGTCCATGTTCACTCCATAGGCCGTGGTTGGCCTCCGTCGGATGGCACCAGGAACTTCTGAAAATTGTTATTTTTCCCTTTTTCAAATTTGAGGTGTTACATTAACATAAAAAAATCTGCAAGTTAGGTATCTGTTATGTGATTGGTCGTCCAAGTAGGAAATTTCACCATGCAACTTGGTCGGTCTATGGGTGTTTGATTTACTAACCCTTACCTTGACCCAGATTAGCCCTCGCGTATTTGGGTCAGTTTATTAGATAGCGGATTATCACGCTAAATATCTGTTGTTTAACCTTTTTCTCATTCATTACTTCCTTGGTCGATCAAGTAGGAATGAGGCGTGTTCCAACGTTGTGCACCATTAGAAAGCATTCAAACCGAAGAGATTGACAATACATTCATAAACACTATTTTAGAATTACTTAATTATTAGTTTTACGTTGTTAATTACTAATGGTTCTTACAACCCTAGTTGTGGATTTAGTTATTCATGCTTGAGTTATCACAATTCATACTAGGGTTAGTATTAGAGAAAATGGTCAAATACCTCCCTAAACTATATTTGATTTTCCAACTACACACTTAAATTTTACGGGGGTCCTATCACTCCCGTAAACTATTTAAAACTGCAATTATTACCTCGCTAAATGCATACGTGGCAAAGTGAGTGTATTACACTCTCTTTGAGAGAGTGAATCTCAAAAATAAATATTAAAACTTTACTTTTAATAATTTTTTCATAAATGTACATATTTTTATTTTTTTCCTTTTTCTTGTATTTGTTTCTAGTTCTAATTTGTTTTCTTCTTCATACCTATTAGAAATAGATCATCAATGGTAGCCACCAAATTTCATCATTACTCATCATCTTGAAATCACTGTCATTACTATGTCAATTTACACCCCACAAATTGTAGATAACACCCGGCTTTCTACAATTAAGAATTATGGACTCAAAATCCTTCAAATCTAAACAAATTTAAGCTTGAATAAGCTTAATAGAGTGACAATCAACTAATTTCTTCAATAAACTTTCAATACAAGGAAAATTTCTAATCCTATATTCAATTTCCAACAGACCCACATAAATTCTTGTAATCATTGTCAATTTTTGTGATTTGATTTCTCTCAAGTTTGAAGCTCAAGTTCCGTCAATGTCATTTTACATATCTTTCTTCATGTTTCAGACAATCAATTTCGTAGATTAATCTAATTTTAGCTTCAAATAATATTCAACTTATTTAACAATTGATAATTTCCATGCAAATCTAAAAATGTAACCCAGTTCTTCATCTTCTTTAGAACAATTGCTATAAAAAATTGATGCCAAATCACCTCAACTCTTCTTCAAATCACTCCAAATTCTAGATATAGACTTTTCTCACTGTTTCGATTCTTTTGGTATATTACCCTCTCAAAACGGAGATTGTTTGTGACAAGTTGAAATAAGAACTCAAGCTTTTGAACTAACTTTAATGGTGGTTTAAGTTGTGCTTCATGGTTTCAACCTTGAACTTCAATTTCCAGCCACACGAAATTCTTCATACCATCAATGAAATCACTTGCTCCCAATTCAAGAATATAGATTCAAAAAAATCCTATAGAAGCTTATCCATTTCCATGGAAATCCGGCGTTCTTCAAAACAAAAATCGCAGCTATGAACTCAATTAACTAGTGTTTTCAGCTTCAAACAACTAACAATCAACATTATAATCAACAAAATTCAAATAAGAAGATCAAAATACACAAATCTATAATTTTTGACCTTTTAACCCTTCAACAAAGTTTTTAAATGATGAATCAAAAAGGGAAAAACTAAAAAAAAAGTTTTTAAATAAAATTTCCACTTGTCAAACGCGTGCATTTCACTTATCAACATAAATGTGGTTGTGACTTTTTAGGGGTGTAGTATTTTTAATTTTTAATAGTTCAGGGAGGTGATAGTATCCCGTGAAATTCAAGTGTGTAGTTGGAAATTCGAGTATAGATTAGGGGGGCATTTGACCATTTTCTCTTAATAATATAAATCATGAACTTAAAATCAAAATAGATGAAATCCAAAATCTTGAATTGAAGAACAAACACAAATTCCATAAACCACACTTCAAGAATTAAATGCTAAAAATGTTCGCAAAATAATTCTCAAAGCCAAAACAAAGTATCACAGAAGGTCTAACACCCCAGAAATGAAATTTACAACTAAAATTTATAGAAAATAAATCCTAAACCAAGTAGGAAAATGAATCTTAAGGAAATTTGGTTCTGGGCAGTGTCACCAACGAAAATCCGCTTACGGCTCGTCGAAGGAACGACTGTTCATAAGTGTCTTCATCCTTCAGCAGTTAGCCAATATTTCAATGGGTGTCATCGATGGGCCTGACCTAGGGCTCGTAGGTTTAAGCATGGCTCATCCTGTTTAACCATTGTTTATGGACTAGAACTCATCTTCTCTGAAGTTATCTACGACTCATCATCGATGGCTCGTCATAGGACTTATGGCTCGTTAGTCGTCTCCGTCATTTCATACTTAGTCCATTTTTCTCAGCACATCACCCACGCCTTCCATCTACAGCTCGCCAATGGAACGATGACTCATAGATGGCTCGTATGTTACCAAGAAATCATGTTGTTTCACACCTTAATCATCAACTGCTCCAAGAACCTATTTTCTACAAAATAAGATCAAAATACCATCACATAGACTAACAAAATACCTAAGACTCATGCAAAACTCTAAGTTTTATGCATAAAAAATTCTGTATATATTGACGGTACATCAGGGCCTACAGTGTGAATAGAGAAGGCTAATTTTTACCCCTTTTATTTACTACCTCTTTGTATATGATGCTATTCATAATCTTGTTGATTGTGCCTCTTACGGGGATTGGAGTTATTTGTCAAGAGAAGGTGAGGTTGATCCTAAATTTGTCATGTTATCTTTGTGTTTTCCATCTTGTGATGTAATGAGTGCTAGGATCATTGAATCTAGTTGTAGTCTATCATATAGGAACACCTTAGATGAATCCAATATGCATGAAACCTTTATATACTATCTCTTTGAATATGATGAGTCTCATACTTGACTTAGATATGGATTGCATGTGGGTTGAGATTTTATTGAGGTTTATAATTATTTGTATGACCCGATTATGAGGACCTTCTATCATTTTGATCCCAGTGAACGTGTAGGGATCTGAGCTAGTAGAAGTACCATCTTGTGGGTGTTATTATCCCTTTGATGTGAGGAGAGACCTATGGACTTAATAGTCATGAGAATGGAGGATACTTGGTGTAATTCTTTTTGTGCTTACCATTGTACTAGCCCTCATACTATGAGGAACTTTTGGTAGTTTGTTTCTCTTTTGTTTTTGAAAGGTTTGGACTCGAGGAAGAATCCTTTTGAAGAAGGGAGGATGATATAAGCATAGTTAGCATAATTTATGCTAGACGTATACCCTTGAGCTACACAAGCCATGATGATACAAATAGAAGCTTGGGAGGATCTTATTAGGCACAAATAGAAGGGTTTCCTCGTGTAAATGACAGCTTGGAAGAACAAAAGTCAAAATATCCAGGATGAGGAGAAAGTGGGAAGGATTACCATTTGTGGCTACATTTTAAATAGTTTGAATTTGCCGTTTTGGGGCTTTTTGTGGGGGAAAAGCACTACTCTTGTAAGAGGTATCCTATAAATATATGCCTAAGCCATTTTTGTTAAATATAGATTTATGATGTATGAGTAAACTCTTTGAAGAGTGTAGTTTAAGGGTGGATTCCATTTAGGTTAGTCTAGTTTAAGGGTGGATTCCCTTTGGTTAGTCTAGTTTAGAGTAGTTAAATCTAGATTAGGGATGGGTGGATTTACATTATTGATTGAAGACTTCTTGCTCTTGATTTCATATTGAGTCATTCATTTGTGGATTTCAAATGAGTATCTTTTTTCTATTGAATTAAGTCTCCCCCCCCCCCCTCTCCCTTGTTTGATTGTGTATACAATTATCCATTCTTTCTTCCCTTTTCATCCCTTATTTCTTATCTGTATTACTTTTGTGTTATTTGAATTCCACATTTGATTTCAATTGGATTCATCCCCGATTGGAATCTTGTTAGTTTAGGGATGAGATCAACAATTTTCAACAATTACCGGGGGATGCCATTCATGAAGTGTGGTTGAGGCTCAAGAAGAACGTCTCGTAGTGTTTAAATCAATTGATGTCAGATGAAGTTTTTCTACCAGAATGTTTACCAATCTTTTGATTTAGTTAACAAATCTGAATCAAACAACTTAGTTGGAGGTTGTATCATAGACCTAAATTTGCTTTTGCCACCGTCATCCTTAATCATATGATAAAGACCGTCACGACATGGCATACAAGAGAACCAAATGACCTTTGGTTGTAGTTGCCACTAGTATGAAAAATAAGATGCGGACAAAAGAGGAAGAAAGAGATGAGCAAAAGGAAAAGATGATGGCACATATATAACTCTGAGCCAAGCATATATTGGGCATCAGGATGAAAAAAGTGAATTGTATCCGATCATTCAGGATGCCATCTCATGAGGAAGAGGTTGTTTATGCCTCGTTTGATGTGTTCTCGATTGGGGTACCAAAGAACCAATCAAGGTCATTGGCGTCCTCGATAAAAAGAATCAAGGTTGGAGAGACTATGATAGTCCATGAATAGATCGAGAAAGTCTGTGGCATGAGAGGGTCGTGCGATAGTGGATGAGTGGTACAATCACTAAAGCTCAAATCCATATGTACCTCAAAAAAAGATTGACACTCTAGAAAATCAAACAAGTGTGTGTGGCCCAACGAGTTCAAAAATGAAAGAGATGTTGAGCCATGTTCTAGGAAGGGCCAAATCTATAGATAATTGGGTTAAGGAACTTAAAAGTGATGTGTCAAATTTAACCCAAAATTTGACCCCTGACTCCACTTCAATAAAACATTTAGAATCTCAAATGAACCATATTTTATCTCAAATGAATATAAGGGCCAAAGGTAAGCTTCCTAGCGACACTCTTCCCAATCCAACAATGACGGTCATTTGCATGGAAATAGTCACTAGATGTGGTAAGTTGCTTGATAATATCAATGTCATGCTTTAAAAGGTTTTGAGTGAAAGTGTGGACAATTGAGTGAAGCTTAGTGCACTAATGCCAACTATCATTGATAATGATTGTGTAAATATTGAGAAGGTAAGCTCGGAAGATAAGAAGAAAGATGAACCTCCTAGTACGGTGGATGTTGAGAGGAATGAAGGGGATGAAATCACTAAGGGAGATGTGTCTAATTTTCTTCCTCCATATCCTCAAATATTGATAAAGAAAAAGGCAGATAACCAATTCAAAAAATTTGTTGATTTGTTTCGCAAGTTGTCCATGAACATACTATTGGTTGATGTTCTCTTACAAATGTCAGGGTATGCAAAGTTCATGAAGGAGTTGTTGAAGAAAAATAAGGGGGTTTATCTGGGAACAATCTAGTGGTCACATCATTATAGTTTCATGATGGCTAGTAATTTGACTCCAAAGAGAGAGAATATGGGAGATTTTAAAATTTTGAGCACTATCGGGATGTACATGTTTAACAAAGCCTTGTGTGACCTAGGGGAAAGTATAAACTTGATGCCCCTTGTGATTTTCAAGTATTTGAGTCTAGGAGATCTGAAACCCACTCTGATGAGGTTTCTAATAGTGGAGTGCTCTATAAAAGGTCGGTTGGAATCCTATTTGACATCTTGGTCAAAGTAGACAAGTTTATTCTCTCGGTTGATTTGGTAGTGTTGGATTATGAAATTGATATTGAGGTGCCTATAATTCTAGGCCAATCATTCCTTACCATGGAGTATGCATTAGTAGTTGCGGAGCTAGGAAAACTCAAGTTTAGAGTTAGGATGATGACTTAAGGTTTAATGTTTGCAAGGCTGATGAAGCCACCAGATGAATGTTGGGTGGAGTCAGTACTTGAAGCAATGGACAAGCTTGTTTAAGGTCCATGCGAAGAAGAGGTACTATTGAAAATCAGTTGAACAATGAGGTACTTTCATTGTATGGGGCAGTTAAATCTCAAGCATTTTGGGGATGGAACCCAGGTGTCTTTAAATTTCTTCTTACTTCACTTTTTGTTATTTTTGGTTTGTTTCATGGATGTAAAAAAGATGCCGAGTAAAAAATGAAGAAATTGGTCAATATGGCCATCAATGCTAGAATGGTGAAACTTCATTTTCAAACAACCAAACATAAGGATGAAACAGTAAATTGGAAAGAAAAAGTTGTACCTGCACCAGACCGGTGGACTGTAGGTTCCAAATCCTATAATGCAGGTCCAAAGCCAGCGTGACACACTGCATTAGCAACAAAATTCAACTTCTGTGTGAACTTGCTACTGGCATGAGGGCACCAGAGAAACGTCGATCAAACACAAATTAGTTATTATTGAAAGATTTTTAATTTTGACTCATTCGAGACCCAAAGTTAGGATTTTGACCGAAAAAGAACCCAAGGGTTGTTCAACCCTTCTTCTCATTCCTCATTCTTTTTCCACTCTTCCTACTTCCCCATTTCACTCTCTCCACTTCTCCATACACTCCCCAACTTCAAACATCCATTTTCTTCCTATAAGCCACCCATTTCCCACACCTCCATCCTAACACAAACTCCATCTTCTCTCAATAGTCCAATTTAAAGGTCAGTATATCCTTTGAGGTCAAGCTCAAAACTTCCACTCCAAGCTTTTAGTTATCACATTCTTCAACTACTTTGGAATGTTAATCCATTTTCATTGTTTCAAGCTTTGAAAATATTGTATTGTGCAAATGATTCCATTCTTAATTGATTTCCCCCAAACCCCTTTATGATTAGAGTTTCGATTTTGGTTCAATGAAAATGAGTTTTTGTGCTTTGAATGTTTAAGTCTGGGTTGTGCTTGATTGAGTAAAAATGCAAGTTGAAATCTCTGGTAGAGTGCTTTGAATTTTAATTGGGGTTGAAAGTTGAGTAACCTATTTGAGTTTATGTAGTGCATGAATTGGATCTATGATGGATTTAGGTGACGTCACTTTTAAGGGTAAATTTGTCATTATGTGAACTTTTTACTTTTTGGCTGAAAATTTTTGTGAGTAGCATCCATAGTTGTTGTAAGAATGTTGTGAATTTCTACTAACTCAAAGTTGACATTTTGGAGCTAAAAAAATCCACCAAAATTACATTCTGGAGTCGTTTACTTGAAGTTTTGACCAAAGTCAACTATTCAAACTTCAGAAACTCCAAAATGGAAAAACTTGCACAAAACTAAAACAAATGACTAGGCGACAAGATTGTCAGCGCCAATAAGTCATAAACAACTTGGAGTTGCTACAGAAAATCTCTAAATGCCGAGAAGATTGGGAAATAACCTGGAGGGTCATTACAAGCATAATCTTATCTGTTGGTTCTTGTAGTTTGACCATGACCTTAAAAGTTAGGTATTGTATTTGTTTATGACCGCATATTCCTTAAAATGAGGTATAGTTGAACATTATCAATGCCAATCTGTTTACCTCACACTCTCTTATATGCAAGACTTTGTTGGTTTTCATAGGTTTGTCTAACATAGCTTGCTTGCTCAAATGTAATCAGCGACCCCTTAAAAATATTATTGGCCACCAATTTGTTCACAACATAAAGGGCCTTATAAAAGTACTCCAATATCAACTCTTCTATCACCCTATGATTTGGGTAGTGCAATAAATTTCTTCCGAACCTCAACCACACTTCATGATGGGCCTCCCCTAGTTCATGTTTGAAGTTTTAAATCTCATCCCTAAGCTGAATCTTGTTTGATGGAAGGAAGAACCTCTCAAGAAACATAGTAACCAACTGAGCCTATGTGGTGATCGACCCCAATGGTAGTTTGAAAAGTCAAGTCGTAGCTTCATCTTTGATAGCGAAGGGAAACAACCTCAAACGAATCCCATCCCGAGATCCCTGGAAAAGCAAATACTAAGAATATCCTAATTAAGTCCTCAGAAACTTGTTTGGATCCTCTAGACTGTGACCACCAAACAATCCATTTGGTTCAATAGATGTAGCATAGTTGCATTAATGTGGAAAGTAGTTGTTCTCACTAATGGAGGGGGTTGATAGCACTAGCAAAACCAATCTTCTAATTTTTATCTGATCCTCATTTTCAAATCACAGTTTAGCTTTAACTTGTGTGACTTTAATTTCCTTTAGTGTTCTTTGATCTCCTATTACTCGACGTACTTATTCAAGTAGATTTCTCTGGTTTCTTAGTGTCTTTTCAAGTTTGAGATCAATTAGAAGTAAAGTTTTTCCTTTACTTCTAATATCGAATATGGACCAAGTTAACTTGATATAGCACAACAACAACAAACGAAAGTGATATGAGAAATAAAGGCTAAGCGTCAAAATTACACTTAAATTAATATCTAAACTATATCCTACATCAACGGTGTCAAAATTTGATACACCCAAATTACAGCTCTAAAAATGTATGAAGTGATCATTGTCAAAAATAGAATCCAAACAAGGTTGGGTCAAATCTCATCGAGAATATTACTCTTAGGCATAATCAAAATAGATGGTCTTTATTTCTAAAATGACACGTAAAGTAAATTTTTTAAAGAGTGTGATTTAGTAAGATGAATACCTAAAGATTGATTGTGTTTAACAATAAGAATGTGAAACTAAGGTTGTGGCTTCCCATTTTAGGTCGTAACTTTGATTCTGTTGCCTCAACAAAACTCTAAATAAGTAGTCTTCGGTGTAAAATGGTTGACTTCTAAAGTACATCTAGAGTCCTTTCGGTTCATGTAGAAGATGGAACCTTAAGTCCTTGCGGTACTTGTGTTTCTTTAACGATTATCAACCTATGTCGCGCATAGACTCTCTCCGTCAGGTCTCAAGTCTTTAGATGGAGCACAATTCTCAAATCATTGTGCTTAGTTCTTTTTTGCCAATCCTAACCTATTTTTTCAAGTAAATTTAGAATACAAGTGAATTCTAATGTAGGCCTTTCATTAGAACCCATCCAAATCGAAAAAACTAATCATACACCAAGAAATATCATCTAGAATTTCTAACAAGACAACTTTACGTTGTTACTCTTCTTTCAGGGTTCCACAACCCTAGCTATAGGGTTAGTTACCCATAATTATTGCAGAAGATGAAACAAAATCTTAAAAAAGCATGTTTACAAGGATCAAGTATTAAAATCAAGAACCAAAAAAGTATGTTAGATCCTCAATAACTCGTTCGCAATGTCAAAATGAAAATGAGCGTATGTTTCCTACAAAAGTTACACTCCAAGAACTTAAAAATCATATGAAAATTGAAATCTTAAGTAAATCCTAAAAATATGTATTTGTAGTTTCTAAAAATACATAACAAAATTTGGAGTGCTAATGCGATCACATCTACTTCGCCACATAGTGAAGCTCAATCAAATTGATGCGCCTAAATTGCGATGAAGGGTAGGTGAGATGTGTCACTGCATCTATAGTTGCGTACACATTAGAGCACTGCATATCAAGTTTTTTCTACACCCATTCTACCTCAATTTGCAGTCTATGAACTACATGATGCAGCGTCCCATATGGACTTGCGACTGCATCACCAACTATTTATAGCAATAGTTATTTAGATCACTTTCAACTGCCCTTTTTACACTTTCTTATTTAGTTTCAACTCAATCACCTGAAACTCATGAAAATATGTCTTATAAGGCTAAAACATTGTAAATATATTCTTTTTATCTCCAAAAATGTACAACAAAATATGCTTAAAAACCATATAAGTAGGTAAATTACCGACTTATCAATATATGTCTAAGTCTCACGGGTAGTCAAGTAAAATAAGCAAACCCAAAAAGGCTTACTCTAACTCAAATGAAAATTTCTCCCTTGAAAATCACGTAAAGTCGAACTCCAAAACCCCAAAATTCTTGAAATGAATTAAAATCCTAAGAGCGTTGTTTAACTACCTACCACCATTACCCTTTGTGATTGAGACTAGAGGTTTCATGACAGTGAAAGTAGTCAATCAAACCTTCTTCACAAACATGACTTGTCAAACACAACCGTGATGCGTTCCTAGGCCCTATTATGTGATTGTGAAATGTTGTGGTTACACCAAAAAAAAAGATTGGCGCATCCCATTTAGGGGTGGAAAAAATCAAACTCAATAGGTTCAAGTTTGAGGTAGTTATTGACCTACTCATTTTAAAAAGATAATTTTTTTTGTTGATGTGTTATATATAGTTATAATAAAGAAAAAAAAATTCTATTAAGTACCAAAAAAATATAAAAGAGCAAATTAAACAATTAAAAATTGTACGTAGTTAGCTTTCTTTTTGGTGCCTTTTACTCAGAAAAAAAACAATTAAAACGTAGTAAGAATCAGACAAGTTTGATTATGACCCGCACTTCTACCCATTGTCCAAGTAACTTATTGGGGGTCAATACCCGCTCATTTGTAAATTCAATCCATTTTGAACTTCTCAAAGACAGCTCAAATCGCTCATTTGGTACCTCTAATCCTATCGGGGTGTTTCGGCTCCAAAAAAGAATTCACCCAAATCTCCCAGATCTCAACCCATACCATACTCCTCAAATAAGTCTTAAATGGTGAATCTAACATGTACAAAGCCTCAAATTCTTAAATGACGGCTGAGGTGTCAACACTAAAAATTCAAATAGAATCAGATGATTATAATTGGAGATGAGTATGTTGGAAAACCATATGCACAGCGTGATAAGTATTAATGCTTTCGAATACTTTGATGATATCCTCACAAGCGCAGGGACCCGGTCCTCTGCAGAGTATGCTCGTACAGGTCTATATGCTAGACAGGTGGCAAGTTGTCACATCAGTTGTTGGTGAGGCGCCAGTGTCCTGAACCAATCAGAACGGACAAGGTTGTTTGTATGTATGAAAACAGCTCTTCATGGTTGATATATTCAACACACAAACAACAAATTAACTCATTCATTCAAATAGAGATATTCAAGCTTCAAAACAGCAAGGGACCTGATAGATTGCATTATTGCTTCATGTTTCAGTTGTTACTTTGATTGCTTGTTTTTGTGCATATATTGTAGGAATCGTTTCGCTTGTGATAGAAACATTTCAACCTTGGGTAAATCATTGTAAGAACTTAGTTGTGAGTAACTTAGTGTCTTACATCAAAGTCTATATTAATCGATGGTTAGTATAGTGGGCAGTGTTGTATCTGCTTAGGCTCGTTTTAAGTCATAGGCAATATTACTTATTGTGGGGATTAACAGGCTAATCTCATGTTGTAAACTGGGTTTTACTTTTTCTTGTGAAGATTAGTAAAAGCGGTTTGAAAATTCCTGTGAGACAGGTCGTGGTTTTACTCCCTTGAGCAAGGAGGTTTCCACGTAAAGTTGTGTGTACAATCTCTACTTTCAGCATCTATTTACTTTCAACAGTTATTTACTTTTATATCACTATAAATCGTACTAAGGACCTGGTCCTATCATAGCTAGTGGACACATACATTCCAATAAGTGGTATTAGAGCCTGACTTTTCGATTTGGGTAACACCAAGAAAAGAAAAGATCCTGAAGGAATGGTTGCTCCACCCAATATGGAGGAAGGTCAGTCTTCTACCAGACCACCACGCTTCAATGGTCAATACTATGGGTGGTGGAAGAATTGCATGCACGATTACATCAATGCTGAGGACAATGAGCTGTGGGACGTTATTCTTGATGGACCGTACATTCCCACAAAGGAGGTGAAAGATGGAGAGTTCACCACTACAGTTATCAAAACCAGAAAGGAGTATAATGAAATGGACAAGAAGTAGATAGAGAAGAATTACAAAGTAAGGAAGATTCTGGTATGTGGAATTGGATCAGACGAGTACAATGGAATCTAAGCCTGTGAGACAGCTAATGAGATATGGTACTGCCTCCAAATAGCCCATGAGGGAACACAACGAGTGAATGAGTCTAAGGTCGATATGCTTACGACTTAATATGAGAACTTTTGTATGAAGGAAGGTGAAACTATCTTCGAGATGAGCTCAAGATTCACCTCCATAACCAACGAACTAAGGTGCCTAGGTGAGCCTATTCCCCTAAGCAAAAAAGCTCAAAAGATTCTCAAAGTTCTTCCCAAGTTATGGGAAAGCAAAGTGGATGCTATAACTGAAGCAAAAAATCTGAAGACATTTGCCATGGATGAACTGATAGAAAATCTCCAAACTTATGAGCTGAACAAGAAACAGGGGACAAACATGAAAGAGGGAAAGAAGGAGAAATCAGTTGCTTTGAAAACATCTCAAAATTATGTGACTGAGGAGGAGGATGAAATGGCATATGTCACTAGAAGGTTTCAGAAGATTATCAAAAAGCATGGAGGGTTTCAAAAGAAAGCTTCGACCAGCAGAATAGCAAATGTAAATGATCTTTGTCATAAATGTGGCAAACCTGGTCACTTTATGAGGGACTACCTGATGTTTGCGTAATAAAGACATAACTTCCAATGCAAGTGTCTACGATAGTACAATAGTAAAGTAACCCAACCAAGGGTTGGGGTCGAGTCCCAAGGGAGCGGTTCCTGAAAATTAGTGGTTAAGCACGAAAGTGCTAAAGCTATCTGTAGCTAAAGATTTTATCGAATGAAGACATGACAAATTAAAGGGTTTGACACGAGTGCAATTATCAATGAAGGGTTTGTAAACAAGTAAAGAGCAAAATCAACAAAAATAAAGAGAGATACGAATATGGAGACGAGATTCTTGGGATGTGATAGGAATATGGGCTAAACTAGATAATTGGGTACATGAATTTGATAGTAAATTCGTTCAATAATTGTGACTAGGCTAGACTATAGTGGAGGTCAATTCTCTCTCGTGCAACTTACCCCAAATCAACTCGGTTTCTCTCGAACACCGAGTTGCCGCTTTAAGCACAGCCTCCCCCTTAGCCCACTCACTCTCTAGAGCTAAGTGTGTGGGAGAAGGACTAGGGTTCACTTTCTCGAGCTGAACCTCATGTCGACCCAATCCCACCGGCCATCAATTTAGTAGTCTTAGTTTTACGACTTCTCTCTCGAGCAAGCCGAAAACACAAAGGTGAAATCGTATTTGCAACTACAATTTCATTAAGTTCCCCACAACTACTAAATGAATTCACATTTACACAACAAATAAACCATCAACAAGCAAGACCCAATAGATAATCTAACCCATATTCACAAAATCACATCCCAAGAATTGGGGTTTTAGCTAGACATGTAAAAGAGATAAAAAAGTTATACCAATCTTAGTTTCCATCAATGGGTATGCAAGATTAGGTCTTAAAACAAGTCAAGAGTGAAGAATCAACAAGACCCAAGTCCAAAATCTTGGAGTTGAAACCCTTTGAATCTTCAAGTTCTTCAAAAATCCTTTCCTAACTTAGAGAGAATATTGTCTCTCAAAATTGTATTCTAAACTTAATAAAACTAAAACTGACTACTAAGAATAAAAACTGAACTAGTATTTATAGTTTTCAGAAAATGTGTTGCGAAAGAGCCATGTGGCGCAGTTAGTCGGGATCACCGATACACTCAGCGATTCGCCCTTTGGTCTGCTTCATCACCTTCCAGCTCTTGCCTTCAGTATCTTCATGTCTTGGATCATTGGGCGGTATAGTACTGCTTTGCGGAACTGCTCGATGACACATCGACTTCTCCATTTCACCGTCGATTTGATCTTTTCCGTCAGGGCTCAGCACACTGGAAAAAAAGGCGAGGATAAGACCCTTTGGCGACTCACCGAACGGGTTCGGCGATTCTTAGATCTTCATTTCTTCGTTCTTCCGGCTGCCTTTGTTCCTTTTTGCTAAGTAGTGTCCATGCTTTCCCTTAAACTCCAAATACCTGAAACTTAATGGTTTTCATCAAATATTGAGACAAAATATGCATTTGAGGACACTAATTCTATCCAAACATAGCCCTAAATGAGTCCAATTTGTGGACTCATCAACACCCCCAACTTAAACCTTTGCTTGTCCTCAAGCAAACTCAAGTTTAGTTGTTCAAAAAAGGTATCTCGAACAGTGCTACACAAGACTAAATCAAGAATGCACACAACAAGACTCAATTTACTTATGCAAAGATCAAATGTGCACTCAAAGATTCAAGTTGTGACTCACCAATATCAAAGAATCTCATGCTCACAATACTTTCTTCAAATGCAAGTTCAAGCACAACCAAAGTGTACAAATGCCCTCACACAAGGAATGATTCCATTTTCACACACAAAGGTTTAATCATTTAAAGTTCTGGAATCAAATGCAATGCTCACTTTCACAATGAAGAACACAATGCATGCTTTCACCAATAGGTTTACCCGTATTTTCCAATCAACATTTGTTGCGGCTTACTCAAGATCAAAAAAGTCTTTTCAAGGCTTGTAATGGGGCTAAGTGCAAATGTATGGTCATCTAGGCTCAGTGACTTTCATCCTCATGAAATGTGGTGCTCACAACACTTCCTTTCCTATTCCTTCATCATTCTATGCTCATAAGTCATCCTATTATTCACATTCCATGAATTGTTTGGAAACCCCATTTCTTTTGTACTTTATTCCACAACTTTCTTTTTCTTTATCTTTCTTTTTCTTTCTCTTTTCTCTTTTTTTTATATGGAGGGGTTCCATTTTTCTCAAAACCATGGGTAAGAGGTACTTTCTTGCACTTATTGATTTGCCTTCTCTTTTCACCACACCCCCAACTTATGCTTTTGGCCTAAGTTGGCTATTCAACTAACCACAACTTCATGAGGATTATGGGTAATGGATAAAGAAAGGTCTAGTATTCATCAAGTTTCTTCCAAAGGAAGGTAAGGCTCAAGGGGTGTTCAAAAGAGGTTCACACATGCTCACAAGGTAGGCCACAAAGAGATATTTGTCAAATTGGCTCACACTCTTTGAAGTTGCCTAAGATCATATCAAGAGATAGCATTACTTAGTCGATCGGACCAACGGGGTAAATTCTAGGTGTATTCATGCATGGTTCACAGTTAGCTCATCACACAAGACATCGACACTAAAGTCAAACAAGACTCCACACTTTCGCTAGTGTGCAATGATCATCACAAGAGACTCAATTCGATACTAGGCTAGTCATAACGAGATGCAAAGAGTTCACATATTGTCTATGCAACTTCATTTGGCCTCATCGTAGCCGCACATTCATGTTTGTTCGATTAAGAGAACTATTCAAGTCATCGGTATTGATCGGAAATCGAGATTCAAATTTTGCAAAAGAATAGCCACATTCAATCACACAAGGGGTGGCCAAAAAAATTGGAAGGGTCAAAATCATTTGCAATTTAAAATGAGGAGCCAAAAGCTCAATCATCCACAAAAAAAGCAGTGTAATAACACAATAATAGCTCACAACCCAAAATATATAATCAAAATAAATATGCACAAAGGTAGGCCTCACCCAACCACAAACAAAAATCATTTGTCCTCAAATGCGAATAAAAGTATCCAAAAGTAAAAGTAAGTAAGACAGATAGGGAGGTAAAGAAAGGTCATGTCTACACAATCGCTCCATCTGTCGGGGCCTTAGTACCCGGTGTAGTGCTCTGAATATGGGCATCAGTGCCCGGAGTAACCTCAGAAGGAATAGTAGTGCCAGATCCACTAGGAGCTGTTGTTGACGTCTCAAACGGTGATGTCTGGGTCACCAGCGGCACAACCGTCTCTACAAGATCTGGCAACTCTCTAGATATGCTCTTATCTCGGCTATATCTTATCTCCTCATCATGTGCTGCTATCAGCTTCTCATCGGTCTCTGCATCTGACTCCTCATATGTTGTGCCATCCCTCTGCACTTCTCCGGTGGTAGCCGGAGGAATCCCTGTTGTTTCAGGAGCATCCTTGTCATCTGGACCCTGAATCAATGAACTGAAGTCAGTAGACTTCAAATAGTCTATGTCCTTCCTCAAATCTGCTACTCCGGCTTTCAAAGCTGAAACCTCGAATGTCTCCCCCTGTCTGCTCTCACAAGCAGTGACTCTAGTAGCCAGATCATCAACAGAGGCCCTAATGGGGGTAAGTGCAGCCAAGATAGCACTGTCAATCATCCCTGGGATGGATCTCTCCAATCGATTAGCCATCACATCAGCTGAATAGGCCAGATTCCCCATTTCCAGGATCATCGCCTGAGTAATATTGGCAGGCTGGAGGGATGATGAAACACCTAGGACCTGTAAATAAGAGGAAGGGGCAGGTGTACCTGAAGCCTCAGAAGCCAGAGTCATAGAAGATGCCTCTATTTTTAACGTGTCAATATCGACCTCTAGGGAAGTATCTACCGGAGCTGAACTCCTCCTGTCAACCTCCTCTCATGTGTACTCGGCCTCAATACGTCGGATGTCAGTAGAGGAAGACGGGGTGATCTCAATATCCCTCGTAGTGTCCGGAGGTACTCCAGAACGCTGGCATAGCTCGGTGATCAAGACTAGAAATAGCAGAGAAGTCAGCTTTTGTTTGTCTCTCACTGCCATCTCTTGTGAAATCAGCAGCCCCAGGTCAATGCATCTCCTAGACATGATAAAACCAAGGCAAGCTGCCTTAGGATGGCGCAAAATGGACTCATTCTGGGATAGCATTATGGTGCTGCTGATGAAACCAAACCAGAACCTGACAGTAATGTTCAAGTCCCTTTTCTCAATAGGGGATCCTACCCCGATCCATCTCGGGGTAGTGTCAAAAATCAAAGGAGCCAACCAACCCTTCAAATCATCTAGGGACTGAACAATAGACAACCCCTCGTAAGGAAGTACAGAGTGCAGCGGTTTACCCAATATAGTGTTAATATACTCGTTGTGGCACTCAACTTCCTTGCCTCTAACCATGACCGACTTTACCTGTCAAAACTCACTTGCCTTCTTCTTGTTCTTGGGCACCAACTCCCCATAAGCTGTGTAAAATTCCCTAACCCAAGAAGGAATGTAAGGGCCTCGGGGCCTTGTGAACTGCTCAAACTCATGGTATCGGAGGGTGTCAATCACATCGGGATACTTGCCTTCCAGGCCCTCCGTAGATAATAGTTTCTCCTCTAGGATGGTCCGTACCCCATCACATTTCAATCTGTTCAGCAGTCTAGGTGGAGGAATGATAGGGGTGAGGGGCCATTGGAGGTGCTTGAGCTAGCACTAAATCTGTTTCAGGAAGGTGGCAGCTACGGGAACTCTGGTGGGCGAGGATTGAGATCTAGCTTGGCGTCTACTCCTTCGATGAGTCAAAGGCTCCTCGTCTTCTGGTTCAAAAAATTCCACCTGGGTTTCAATAGCTACTCCTTTCCTAGTTATATGCTTCTTCCTTTTCCCTTTATATCCCGGTGGCAGTTCTTCTCCTTTCCTCTTTGGAGGATTTGACCCCTCCCCCATTTATGGTTATGCCCTTTGCTTTCATCTGAGGTTGCGTGGTTAGATTTTTATGTACCATATCTACAAAATATCAGAACAAACTAGGAAAAAATCAAACATAAGCACAAAAAATCTATTGCAGACATACTAACCGATCCATTCGGCGAGTCGCCGAACCTCTTTAGCAAGCTAAGTGATGAGTCCACAAATTGGACTCATTTAAGGATATGTTTTGATAGAATTAGTGTCCTCAAATGCATGTTTTGTCTCAAAAATTGATAAAATACCTTAAGTTTCAGGTATTTAGACTTGGAGACAAAGCATGGACATAATTAAGCAAAAAGGAACAAAGGAAGATGAAAAAATGGAGAAATGAAGATCTGCGGATCACCGAAGCTATTCGGCGTGTCGCCAAATGATTTCACCTCGCCTTTTGTTCTAGTGTGCTGAGCCCTAAAATAAAGGACCAAATCGGCAGTGAAAAGGAGCAGTCGGCGTGTCGCCGAGCAATTTCGTGAAGCATTACTATGTCACCCAATGATCCAAACACGACGATGAAGAAGGATAGAGCAAAACGGTGATGAAACCTACCAAAGGGTAGATTGCCGAGTTGATCGGCGATCTAGACTAATAACGCCGAATGATCAAAACACAGATTTTTGAAAACTATAAATACTCGTTGAGAGTTGTAGCTTAATATAAGATTTTTAATATAAAATTTTAACATAGAATTTTGAGTTCTAAGTTTGGAGAGAGTTTTGAAAAACTTGAAGATTCAAAGGGTTTCAACTACAAGAATTTGGACTTGGGTCTTGTGGATTCTTCACTCTTTACTTGTTTTGAGACCTAAATCTTCATACCCATTTGAATGCAAACTCATATTGGTATAAATTTCTATCTCCTTTACATGTGTAGCTAAAACCCCAATTCTTGGGGTGTGATTTTGTGAATATGGGTTAGATTAATTGTTGGGTCTTGCTTGTTGATGGTTTATTTGTTGTTTAGATGTGATTTCGTTTAATAGTTGTGGTGGAACTTAATGAAATTGTAGTTGCAAATACGATTTCACCTTTGTATTTTCGGCTTGCTAGAGAGAGAGAGGTCGTAAAACTAAGACTACTAAATTGATGGCCGGTGGGAGTGGGTCGACATGAGGTTCAGCTCGAGAGAGTGAACCCTAGTCCTTCTCCCACACACTCAGCTCAAAAGAGTGAGTGGGCTAAGGCGGAGGTTGTTCTTCATGCGGCAAGTGGGTGTCCGAGTGGAACCCATTTTATTCGGGGTAAGTTGCTCGAGAGAGAATTTATCCCCACTATAGTCTAGCCTAGTCACAAATATTCAACGGATTTACTATCAAAAGCATGTACCCAATAGTCTAGTCTAGCCCGTATTCCTATCACATCTCAAGAATCCCGTCTCCATAATCGTATATCTTCTTGCTTTTGTTGTTTTTCCTTACTTGTCACAAACCCCATTGATAATTGACGCTTGCGTCACCCCTTAGATTTAACATTTTTATATTTGAAAATGTTTTTAGCTATGACTAATTAGAACTTAATTTTATTCTTCTATTAATTCTCAAGCCCGCTCCCTTGGGACTCGACCCCAACCCTTGGTTGGGTTACTTTACTATTGTACGATCGTAGACACTTGCATTGGAAGTTGTGTTTTGATTACGCAAACATCTCTAAGTCGGACTCGCCGAAGGGATTGGCTTAAAATTTATGGTAAGTCAGTGATAGGAAGGCCCTTCGGCGAATCACCGACTACTTTCAGTGAGCAAAGGTTTGTCCGCCGAAAGTTACAGTTCAGGGGTGCAAATAAAGAGTGATCAACAGTATTTTCGGCCAGTCACCGAGTGCTTTCGGGAACCTCAGGCTTCTCACCGAAAGTTACAGACTCAAACCACAAATTTAACATGAAATTAAAGGCTAGATGAAGACATTAGGCGGACGCCGAGTAATTCGGTGAGCTCTACCCAGCTCGCCGAATGGCCCAACGTGCCCATTTTCAATCCACCTTCTCGAATTCAACCCCGCAACCCCCGAAAACAAAATCAAAGCATGCACTAATGGAATTTAAACAAGACTCGTACTACCCATCACCCCGAGATACTCAGATTTTTCCCGGTTCTGCAAAATTTGGCCATTTGATGATATTTGCTTTTAGAGTGCTATTACCCGCTCTATCATTGAGTAGTTTTCGTCATTTAGCACAAACATGGGCTACTCAAACTTCACCCAATCAATCTAAACAACACACATCCACAACCAAATACAATTTCATTAATTTAAAAGCACAAAAATTACGGGCATTTGACGATCAAAACAATACGGCAAGATTTTCAAATTAAAATTGGCATTTAAGCATTCTAACTCTATCAGAGAGGCCCAACACACAACAACATAGTACGATCATTGCAAGTGAGTACAAAATTTTTGAATGTAAACTTGGGATTCGGAAACCAACCTTATATGCCAATTAAAATGCGATTGAAAAGCTAGGCGGTAAAGAAATCCTAGTTCCGAGCACCAATCACCAACTAAAATACTAATGGAATATAAAAATATTGAAAATACTACCTTGGTGTGAGTTTATGAAGATTAAAAGCGAGGGAAAGTGAAGGATTTCAAATTCTAAGACTCTTGGCCATTTTAAACAATCCAGTTCGCGCCCATTCAGCTACATTAGTGGCACTCGCCGAACTACTCGGCGCCACGCTGAGTAGTCACCATCCTCGCTGAGTTTTACAGACTCCTATGTCTAGTTCGGGGTCACCGAACCCTTCGACAATTCGCAGAATGGACCTATAGATTGCCAATCTACACTTGTCGATCACTCTCCACATTTCAACCTGCAAAATCAATACACCATTATTTCTATAATAAAACAAATCATTTAAGACCTTGGGTTGCCTACCAAGAAGCGCCTCAGTTAATGTCGTGGCATGACGTGAATCAACCCTTAAATTTCAATATTGGGGGTTACCTCATTTTGATAAGGTCACCCCTCTGTTGGATTCGAGTTCAGTGAGGGCATCAATTGGTCCATTTGGGACCCCAGCAACTGAATGAGCAAAGAATAAGAGGTAGTCATCTGATTTAGCATCATAACATTCTCTCTAATCTCTTCCAACACTCTGCCGTGCGTATTGATTTTGTGTAGGATGAGCAAGAGTACCTCTTCAATTTTCTCGCCCTCTTTCTTCTTCGTCTTTCGACGCTTGTGAGGAGGAATGTACTTATCCTTTCCTTTGGATAGTACCTCTAAGTCATTGACCTTTTGGGCCAAGTCATCGAGCTGCTCCAACAAAGTGGCCATTCTTTGGTCTTTCTCCTTCTTCTTGATGATCTTGGCCATGTGATCAAGGAGGTGGGCTGCTTTTGCATAGGGCAACTGGATGAATCCGCCTGGAGAAATTTGATCAGTCACCATTCGATTCTCATGGCCAATACCCCTATAGAAGCATTCTAGTAGCATACGTTTTGGAATGTCATGAGCTGGGCACTGATGCACGAGAGCTTTGAATCATCGCCGCAACTCATGAACTGACTCCCCTTCCTCTCTATTGAAACTTAAGATGCCATCCCTGAGCATCAATTTTTTCTTTAGACGGAGGTAATCCATTTGATCACCTGCTTCACTATTTACACTCATTTTCCTATTTCCGTCACAAAACAAACAAACAAAAACAAAACTAAAAATAAAGTTAGTAATCTACGACTATCAGAAGCAAAGTTCGACTTAATAAAAAAAATTCACGTAACACCACTCCCCGGCAGCGGCACCATTTTGATGTTTGCGTAATTAAGACACAACTTCCAATGCAAGTGTCTACGATCGTACAATAGTAAAGTAACCCAACCAAGGGTTGGGGTCGAGTCCCAAGGGAGCGGTTCCTAAAAATTAGTGCTTAACCACAAAAGTGCTAAAGCTAACCGTAGATAAAGACTTTATCGAATGAAGACATGACAAATTAAAGGGTTTGACACGAGTGTCAATTATAAGGAAAGGTTCAAAATAGTCCCTCATCTTTAGGTTAAGGCTCAAATTCATCCTTGAGTTTTCACATATAGCACTAATAGTCCCTCATGTTTGCAATATTGGTGCACTTTTGGTCCTCCTCAAAAATTTTGCCTATTTTTTAACATTAATTTTATCCACAATTTTATGTAAGGAATGTCCAATCGTCTTTTTATATATTTAGTAGAAATAATAACTCTATATGAGAAAAGGTGATAAGAAGAACACATTGTTCTGTTCAATAGAAATATTACTGCAGCTAAACTAAGAACATCTTAACATATGACGTTGGAAGAAAAGAAAAAAAATTGTACTATTGCACGTGAAATTATTGTGATGAACCTCTCGACTTTACCTGCAATACAATTTCTACTTAACAAAACAAGATGTTTTTCTTCTCACATTCTCTCATATGGAGTTATTAATTTTACTAAATATATAAAATGACGATTGAACATATCATACATAAGTTATGGATAAAATCAATGTTAAAAAATAGGAAAATTTTGGAGGAGGACCAAAAGTGCACCAATAATGCAAACATGAGGGACTATTAGTGCTCCATGTGAAAACTCAAGGATGACTTTGAGCCTTAACCCAAAGATGAGGGACTATTTTGAGCCTTTCCTAGTCAATTATCAATGTGGGGTTTGTAAACAAGTAAATATTAAAATCAACAAAAATAAAGAGAGATACGAATATGGAGCCAGGATTCTTGGGATGTGATAGGAATACGGGCTAAACTAGATCATTGGGTACATGTTTTTTATAGTAAATTCGTTGAATATTTGTCACTAGGCTAGACTATAGTGGAGGTAAATTCTCTCTCGAGCAACTTACCCCGAATCAACTCGATTTCTCGCGAACACCGAGTTGCTGCTTTAAGCACAGCCTCCGCCTTAGCCCACTCACTCTCTCGAGCTGAGTGTGTGGGAGAAGGATCAGGGTTCACTCTCTTGAGTTGAACCTCATGTCGCCCAATCCCACCGACCATCAATTTAGTAGTCTTAGTTTTACGACCTCTATCTTGAGCAAGCCAAAAACGCAAAGGTGAAATCGTATTTGCAACTACAATTTCATTAAGTTACACCACAACTACTAAACGAAATCACATTTACACAACAAATAAACCATCAACAAGTAAGACCCAACAAATAATCTAACCCATATTCATAAAATCATACCCCAAGAATTGGGGTTTTAGCTAGACATGTAAAAGAGATAAATATTTATACCAATCTCAGTTTCCATCAATGGGCATGCAAGATTAAGTCTTAAAACAAGTCAAGAGTGAAGAATCCACAAGACCTAAGTCCAAAATTTTGGAGTTGAAACTCTTTGAATCTTTAAGTTCTTCAAAAACGCTCTCCAAACTTAGAGAGAATATTGTCTCTCAAAATTGTATTCTAAACTTAAAACAACTAAAACTGACTACTACAAATAAAAACTGAACTAGTATTTATAGTTTTCAGAAAATGTGTTGCAAAAGAGCCATTCGGCGTAGTTAGTCGGGATCGCCGATACACTCGGCGATCCGTCCTTTGGTCTGCTTCATCACCTTTCAGATCTTGCCTTTAGCATCTTCGCATCCTGGATCATTGGGTGGTATAGTACTGCTTCGCGGAACTGCTCAGCGACACGCCGACTGCTCCATTTCACCGCCGATTTGATCTTTTCCTTCAGGGCTCAGAACACTGGAACAAAAGGCAAGGATAAGACCTTTTGGCGACTCGCCAAATGGGTTCGGCAATTCTCATATCTTCATTTCTTCGTTCTTTCGGCTACCTTTGTTTCTTTTTGCTAAGTAGTGTCCATGCTTTCCCTCAAACTCCAAATACCTGAAACTTAAGGGTTTTAATCAAATATTGAGTCAAAATATGCATTTGAGGACACTAATTCTATCAAAACATATCCCTAAATGAGTCCAATTTGTGGACTCATCACTGCCCCAGCCAGAAGCAGGAAATCAGAACTTCAAACCCCGCAGAAGGGATCAGGTACTAGATCATGCCAAGATGAAAGCTCATGCTGATCAACTGGTGAAGAAAGTTTTGGTTGTATGGGGAAATTCTTCCAGTAAATCTGAAGAAGATGCAGACAGTCAAGAAGACGTTTCAATTATGGCTGTGGAAGATGATGAATTTGTCTTCAATTCCATTTTCTCATTAATGGCAAAATTTGACGATGAAGAGGATCTAAATGAGGTAACTCTTTTCGATCTTAAAAATGATTTATATACTCTTCCCATTATAAGATTGAGAAAACTTGTTGCATTATTAATTGACTCAGTTGATGAACTAACTACTGAAAATTTGATGATGAGTAAAAAGTTGAGTTTGTGCAAAGATGAAAACTCTGCTCTTAGTTTTCAAGTATCTGAGATGAGTGTTAGGATAGGCATACTAGAGACTGGTAGAGTGCTACATGAGGAGGAACCTATTACCTCGGAGGGTGGGAAGCAAAAGCTTAGTAACTTTGAGGTGGAGCTGGAAGAGAAACTTATGACCTCGGAGTATAAGCTAGTTGCCTCCCTTGAGAGAAACTCTCAACTGATGAAGGATATGTGTAATATCAAAGAAGAGTTAAGCCATTCCCTCAAATGGACTAACTTATCCAAGATACTCTCCAACTTAGCAAATCAAAGTTTCAATGGCAAAAGGGGGTTAGGCTGTAGACAAATAGAACCTCCCTACAACCCCCATATAAAATATATGTCTGTCTCTAACAATCTTTTGTGTACTCACTATGGTCAAAATGGTCATCTGAAAGAAAAGTGTGAGACTCTGAGAAAAGTAAAAGAAAGACATGAGAAGTTCGTCAAATCAAATAAGGTTTTTGAATAAAAGAAAAAGGTTCCTGGTCCCAGTTACCATTTTAACAAGAACACTATGCCCCCATGGACATGAAGGTTTCTCATTAAGTCTTTTGACATTTTTTGGGAACTCCATCTGAAGTGGGTTCCTAAATCTAATAAGTGATTCTTGTGCAGAAGAGAGGAAGCAGTCAGTGTTGGTACATGGACAGTGGATGCTCAAGGCACATGACTATAGATACTCTAAACTTCCTCTCTTTGGAAGAACACCAGGGCAATGGTGTGCCATTTGGTGGTGGGAAGAAAGGTGTCATTCTTGGAATTGGCAAGATAGGGAGAACTTCTTATCATTCCATAGACAATGTGCATTATGTCGATGGTTTGAAATACAATCTCTTGAGTGTTTCCCAAATATGTGACAAAGGGAATGAAGTTAGATTTTTTTTCTGATAGGTGTTTGGTTGTTGACTGTATTACTAACAAGGTTGTTATGACTGCCAAAAGAATCAAAAATATGTACGTTGCAGATCTTGATTCGATAGAAGGAAACGGTATTTCATGCCTAAGTGCTCAAGATGACAGTGCAAATCTATGGCATAGGCGACTGGGTCATGTAAGCACATCCTTGCTGAACAAATTGACTGCGGGGGACCTGGTCCGTGGCTTGCCAAAGTTGAAGTTCTCTACTGACAAAGTTTGTGATGCATGTCCGAAAGGGAAACAAACAAGATCGACCTTCAAATCCAAGAAAGGTGTGAGCACAACCAGACCTTTAGAGCTTCTCCACATGGATCTATATGGGCCTATCAGAATTCAAAGCAAGGGAGGTAAGAAGTATATTCTGGTGATTGCTGATGATTTCTCTAGGTTCACCTGGAACATGTTCCTGTGAACTAAGGACAACACGGCTGGACTGTTGATCACCTTTGCCAAAGCAATATAATTGAAGGTTGACTGCAAGATTGCTAGCATCAGATCTGATCATGACACAAAATTTGAAAACTCTCAAATTGAAGAGTTTTGTGCTGAAAATAGAATCAATCACAATTTCTCTGCACCAAGAACTCCTCAGCAAAATAGAGTCATTGAACGAAAAAACATAACATTGGTGGACATTGCTAGAACCATGTTGATTGAATCAGGGCTGGCAATGAATTTTTGGGCAGAAGCAGTCAATACCGCATGTTATGTTACCAACAGGTGTCTCATCAGGTCTGTGATCAAGAAAACACCATATGAATTGCTGAATAACAGGAAACCTTCCATTGCTCATCTGAAGCCGTTTGGTTGCAAGTGCTTTGTACTAAATAATGGAAAGGAAGACCTCGGAAAGTTTGATGCCAAGAGTAACGAAAGGGTATTTGTTGGCTACTCTTCTACCAGCAAGGCATACAGGGTGTTTAATAAAAGAACTCTATGTGTTGAAGAAAGTATGCATGTAAGAATTGATGAATCTGATAGCGGTAATTTACTTAAAGAAGACCTTGATTTGGAGGAGCTGATTAAGGAAAGGCAGAACAACATAATCCAAAATCCTGGAAACAAACAGGTGGCAAGCGGGAGTGGTGAAAAACGCAGAGGAACCTGGTCCCTCTGGCTCAGCTCGGGAGGTGTTATCTCACAATATAGAAGAAGAAGAAGGTGAATTTGATGCCGATGTGGAAGAATAGATTACCAGAAAGTCTGAATGGAAACATCAATCTTCACATCCACTGGACAATCTCATCTCTCCACTTGACTCCGAAATACAAACTAGATCCAGAACAAGAAATCTAGTTGCATATTCAACCTTCATATCATCCATCGAGCCTAAGAATGTCAAAGAGGCTTTACAGGATGCAGATTGGGTAACATCAATGCAGGAAGAACTTCATCAGTTTGAAAGAAGCAAAGTTTGGCACCTGGTCCCCAGACCTCTCAACAGAACCATTATTGGGACCAGATGGGTCTTTAGAAACAAACTTGATGAGCATGGGACTATCACCAGGAACAAGTCAAGACTCGTGGTGCAGGGGTACAACCAAGATGAAGGGATTGACTATGATGAGACCTTTGCTCCTATAGCCAGATGGAAACCATTAGAATTCTGAGAGCCTTTGTTGCTCACATGGAATTCAAGCTATTTCAAATGAATGTCAAAAGTGCCTTTTTGAATGGGAATTTGAAAGAAGAGGTGTATGTCAAACAACCTCCAGGTTTTGAAGATGCTAAACTGTCAAATCATGTGCTGAAGATGGATAAAGCTTTGTATGGCCTAAAGAAAGCTCCCAGAGTTTGGTATGAGCGTCTGTCAAAATTCCTCCTTGCAAATGGGTTCAAAAGAGATTAAATTGATAATACTTTGTTCCTCAAATCTAGAGGAAATGAGTTGTTGATTGTGCAGGTTTATGTAGATGACATCATCTTGGGAGCTACTTCAGATTTACTAAGCAAAGAGTTTGATGAGCTAATGAGCAGTGAATTTGAAATGAGCATGATGGGGGAGCTTACCTTCTTCTTGGGATTGCAAATCAATTAGTCTTCCCAAGGCACTTCTATATGTCAAGAGAAGAATATAAAGGATTTACTCAAAAAATTTAATATACTTGAAGCAAAAGTTCTGGATACTCCAATGAGCACAAGTGTGAAACTCGACCTGGATGGGGATGGAATTGAGGTCAATCAAACCATGTACAGGGGTATTATTGGGTCACTTCTGTATCTCACAGCCAGCAGATCTGACATAGTCATTAGTGTAGGGATGTGTGCAAGGTTTCAAGCAAAACCAAAGGAGTCACACTTGAAGGCTGTCAAGCGAGTTTTGAGATACTTGAAGGGCACACAGGACCTGGTCCTCTTCTGTCCCACTGTTGACTCTTTTGATCTTATTGGTTATGCTGATTATGCAAATTTTCTTGTTGATCAAAAGAGCACATCAGGCATGGCACACTTCCTAGGATCATCACTGATTTCATGGGGGACTAAGAAGCAAAATTTTGTGGCCCTGTCTACAACAGAAGCAGAATATGTGGCTGCTACATCTTGCTATGCACAACTACTATGGATCAAGCAGCAGCTAGAAGACTTTGGTTTTCTCACAGACACTATTCCTCTTATTTGTGATAACACCAGTGTAATGAACATGGCCAAAAACCTTGTTCAGCATAAGAGGACAAAGCGCATAGATGTGAGGCATCACTTTTTGAGGGAGAATGTTGAAAAGCAAAATGTGGTGATGAAATTCTGCAAGACAGAAGACCAATTGGCTGATATCTTCACAAAACCTTTGAGTAAAGAAGGCTTCATCAAAAACAGGTTAAGGCTGGGGATGCACAAGATCACCTGATTCCATGACAAGTCCGCACAAAATCCTCCATTTGATTATGTAGAGGAGGGCAGGTATCTATACTTGGTGCAATGCTTATCGTTTGAGAATTCTCAATCTGGTACCTTAATGCAGGTATGCACTCATGACATGATGGATGAAGGGAAGATCTAATCATACATGCAGGGCTATACACTAAAATGGGACCTGGTCCTCACAAGGTTAGTATCACTTATGCTACAATGTATGTCTGACAAAGGTCACTGCCACGTGTCTCTAACCAATTCATCGCGTCAGTTTTAGACGTCTTTTCACTTTAAATCTAAGAGTCACTACCTTTCGGGGACCCGATACCTCTTGTACTTAAATATAAACCCTACCTCTGAGAATCCATATCTTAAACCCTTCCTAATCCATCTAAGATTCACTCTTTGCTTCTAAATCATTTCCTTCTCTTCTCATCAAAATGACTAACTCCTCCGTTTCTTCAAAGATCCCTATTTCCCAAGAAGTTGAAAACCCTAGTTCATTCAACTTCTCCATTTCTCCCCCATAAGAGTCTCCTTCGACGCCTATTTGTGGTGTTGGTGAAACAGGTGAATCCACCACTCCTCTAACTGAAGTAGTGGCTTCTCTTGCACTTCCATCTGGGGAAATCTTGCCCTGCTCTCCTATGTTAGTGTTGTCTTGTGATAAGACCCAAAATTTGGAGGCACAATCTGTTGTGAAGCCTGTTGACGAACCTCGTCCTGAAGAAGTAGAAGTGGCTTGTAGGGTTGTATATTCCACAATGTCTGAATAATTTTTTGAAGGGTATTTGCCTGAGGGAAGGGGTCCCGAGTCAAACATTCTAGTAGCAGGGGCAGAACTAGTGGTTGTGCAAAGTTTGACTTCACTTCGAGGAGATGTTCAACCAACTTACTTGGAACTAGATGATAGATCACATGAACAGGTCCCTCTCAGTGTTGAACTTGTTTTTGACCAAACTCCCAAGTCTTTAGATGTTGAAACTGAAGAGGAGGAGGAAGAACCTCCCTTGAGATGGAGCAGAACAGGGGTACGGGGAGCCAACACCTTAACAGTTGGTGTCCCAGATCGAGAGATGGTTAAAAATGCTCTTGAGGTCGACCACATTGCTGAATCCACTAAGTCTGAGAAGGAGAGACAAAGAAAAGGAAAGATGGTTGTGTCCTGCTCTAAAGGGGATAAGAAAAGGTATGGAACGAGAAGTGAAACACAGAAATTTATGGGGAGTGCCATAACAACAAGCAAAGTACAAATAGAAAGGGCCAAGAAAAGGAGGAGGGAAGGTCATGAGCCTGAAAAGCCTACCTCTACCCCTTTGACTGTTGGGTCCAGTGACACTAAGTCTGATGATGTTGCTTCCTATATGGCGAAAAGAAGGAAAGAAGGAGAAGAAGAAAGGGTCAAATCAAAGGAATTGCAGAAGGCTGCAAAGAAATCACCTGTCAAGAAAGAGAAAGTGAAAAAGAAAAAAGGGACTATTGTCAAATCAAGTCGAGCGAAGGGACCAGGTCCGTCTGTTCAAAATTCTATTGCAGATGAGGAGATGACAAGGGAAGATCGGATAGCTGAGATGGAGAACCAGAAAGTGTTTAACGGTAGAGTATTCGACCCTGAAATTCTTACTGCATTTGGTATGTCGAACCTCTCTGATGCTATTTCTCTACAAGGATGGGGCCATCTATTCGAACCCCCAACACCTTATCTACATGAACCTGAGGTACGAGAATTTTACTATAAAATGGAGCTTCTAGAGGATGGGGGAATTAAGACTACTGACAAAGGTGTTAAAATCCTTCTAGATGAGGAAACCTTAGGGATTATTCTAGGTGTACCAGTGGAGGGAATACGATCAATAGAAGGCTGTAAACCATCTAGTGGGTTCTCAAAAAGAGCCACCAAGCGTGGGGATATCAAGCGTACAGGATTGCCCAAGAAGTTTCTCAAGGGAGAGTACCAGCTACTCTTTGAGTTCATCAACAAGGTGCTGGTACCACGAACAGAGAAAAGAACAGTAGCATTTGTTGCTGATCTATTTCTCATGGAGAAATTGGATGAACTTGAGGAAATTAATCTCCCTGCTACAATGCTTGAACACATGCACAGGGTAATGGCTTGGAAAAAGGCTAAACATGGCATTCCCTATGGCTACTTGCTGAATTATGTGTTTAACCATTTTGAAGTGCCTTTGGGACGAGGGGTACCTGGTACCACCAAGTAGATGTTTATTGTTGCCACCCTGCTAGCCTCTCTTAAACGTGAGTTGACTGATCTCACTGCGATCCTAAATGATAAGGAGGTTGAAATTGTGCAACTGAAGTCTAAGTTGCAGAAGGCTGTCTCAAGAGGACCTGGTACCACTGGTGTGGATGAGTAGGTGGTGCAAAAGTTGAGGGATAAGAATACAATGTTGCTGAAGACAAATGCCTCACTCAGTGAGGAAGTCAAGTCTCTCAACAAGCAAATTATCTAGGCTCATGAGGATGCAAATGAACGAATGTCTTTACTAATGCACACCCTTAATCCCTTTCCCCCTCCATCCTAAAAGTGTCGTGTCTCCCCTATTTCTTCATCTCTATGTTAAAACTCTTTTGTGGCTTTGTGTACTAGTTGGCTGACTTCTGTGGTCAGCGTTTGTGAACTAATGCTAATTGTTATTGTGCCCTATTTTTGTATGGTTTAATATTCTCTTTCTTCCTACATGTTCATGTTCAGTGTGGCCCATGGCCCTGAATTCTTTAATGTTTTGCATATAACTAGCATATGTTTACTGTTACATGTTGTGCAATCAGAAGGGAACTGAACTAAGGGGGAAAAACAGTGATAGGGGGAACTTTGACAGGGGGAACAAATGTTCATTTGAATGAATGCTTAACACTCATGTGAGGCTACTTGTAGGTTGTTTGTCATCATCAAAAAGGGGGAAATTGATAAGTATTAATGCTTTCGAATATTTTGATGATCTCCTCACAAGTACAGGATACCGGTCCTCTGCAAAGTATGCTCATCCAGGTCTATATGCTAGACAACTGGCAAGCTATCACATCAGTGGTTGGTGAGGCGCCAGTGTCCTAAACCAATTAGAATGGACGAGGTTGTTTGTACGTTGGACAACAACTTTTCATGGTTGATATATTCAACACACAAACAACAAATTAACTCATTCATTCAAAGAGAGATATTCAAGCTTCAAAACAGCAATGGATCTGATAGATTGCATTATTGCTTCCTATTTCAGTTGTTACTTTGATTGCTTGTATTTGTGCGTATATTGTAGGAATCGTTTTGCTTGTGATAGAAATGTTTCAACCTTGGGTGAATCATTGTAAGAACTTAGTTGTGAGTAACTTAGTGTCTTACGTCAAAGTCTATATTAATCGGTTGGTTAGTATAGTGAGCAGTGTTGTATCTACTTAAGCTCGTTTTAAGTAATAGGCAGTATTACTTAATGTGGGGATTAGCAGGCTAATCTCATGTTGTAAACTGGGTTTTACTTTTGCTTGTGAAGATTAGTAAAAGCAATTTGAAAATTCATATGAGATAGGTCGTGGTTTTACTCCCTTGAGCAAGGAGGTTTCCACGTAAAGTTGTGTGTACAATCTTTACTTTCAGCATCTATTTACTTTCAGCAGTTATTTACTTTTCTGTCACTATAAATCGTACTGAGGACTTGGTCCTATCGTAGCTAGTAGATGCATACATTCCAACACAGCGGAAGCATACCAGAATCTTACTGCTTGCATGAATAATAGATAATCAATATTGTTTATGCCACATATAATATGCTAGAACACACAAACTTACTGAAATTTAATTCAAGAAATACCTCTTGAAGCGTGAACAGATACCTTCAAGTGAATCCCCAAGATAGAAAAACCTTCAAGCGAATCTACAAGATAGACAAAGCTATGGTCTTCTACAGTGATCCCCAGTTCACATTTGAACTCTCTCAATACTTGGGTGGGCAAGTATGAATAGAAACCTTCAATCTCATTCTAGGTTAGGAGAATCCCTACTTATAGAGATTTCTTTCCAGTCCAAAAAGGAGAAGAAACCCCAGTGTTCCTTGAAAACAAGAAAAACCACACGTTAGTTTTATTGAACCAAAAACTAACACTTTCTTCTTCCTTTTTCCTTAGAAATAGAATTCTGAGTTCTAGTTAAATATGGGCACTGTAGGGACCACAGAATTAAATACTGAGGCCTCCTATTATGGAAATAATTCCAAATAATTAATTTGAATTATTCTTACCATAATAAATTACAAATCATTCCACTAGAAATTCGTAATTGCACTCCTCTATTTATATTTTGTAATTCCCCATTAAACACTTATGTAATTCCCAATGTTAAGATTACAGCTACTAATCAATAAATTAAGTTACTGACGAATTTAATTCAATTATTAATTTTCTTTATAGCACTACTTAACTTATTTCATGTGTTGGATTCATAAATCCAGTTGCAAGGTTTAACACGATGAAAACTTATAAGTTTCTCAAAAAGACATATCAATCAATCTCTATAACGAGATATGGACTCCATCAACTAACTTATTATTTCACCAATATATATTAATATCATCCAATCTACCAGGCATATTGACCCATCTCAGAATCTCACTTTTTAATAAATCAAAACGATAATTAATATATACAGATCATAATAGTTATATCATGATTGAGAATATAAGTACATTTAATAGTTTAGAGAATATATTTTTGTCAGTCAGTCTAAAATAACTATCTCTACTCGATCATGTTCAATACATACAAAATGCACTAATACAAGAGGTTGGAACTATACCATTCTCATAATCAACATAAATTACATATAATCTTGTGTTGCAATCGTACCGATGACATGTCCAATTTTCATCCTAGATTGTGAACAAAAAACTTTATACTTATAAGAACTGATGATTTAATCATTTGTGTATAAGCTAAAACTATACACACTAAAGGTGTGTTTGGTATGAAGGAAAATGTTTTCCATGAAAAATGTTTTCCTAGAAAATGTTTTCCTGGAAAACAAGTTAATTTTTTACTTATTTTCTCATGTTTTGTTGGTGAGTAGAAAATATTTTCCGGAAAAGATTTTGTGTTTAATTTATGAATGAAAAATGTTTTTGAGAAATATCTTTTATTTTTACTAGAATTGAAAATATTTTTTAAAAACAAACTTAATTTTTTTTGGGGGTGTGGGGGGTAGGGTCGAGGGTAGAGGTGAAAAAGTGAAATTTTGAAGTTGAAAATATTTTTTAAAAAATATTTAAATATTTTTTTGGGGGTGGGGCGACTGGTAGGGGGGCTGGTTGGGGTTGGTGGGGGGGTCGAGAGTAGGGGTGAAAAAATGAAATTTGGAAGTTGAAAATATTTTTAAAAAAATACTTAAATATTTTTTTGGGGGGTGGGTGGGGGGTGTCGAGGGTAGGGTGAAAAAAATGAAATTTTGAAGTTGAAAATATTTTTTAAAAACAAAATTAAATTTTTTTTAGGGGTGGGGAGGTCGAGGGTAGAGGTGAAAAAAATGAAATTTTGAAGTTGAAAATATTTTTTTAAAATAAACTTAAATTTTTTTTTTGGAGGGGGTGGGAAGTAGGGGTCAAGTGTAGGGGTGAAAAAATAAAATTTTGAAGTTGAAAATATTTTTTAAAAAGAAACTCAATTTTTTTTTGGGGGGGGGGGGGAGTGGTGGGGATGGTTGGGGAG
>JAJOOE010010284.1:0-37955 GCA_036250405.1 Solanum raphanifolium
CCCATTTCCCACTCAATTTGACCCCCTAAACAAGAATATGAAGTCAGATTTTCGAAAAACGAAACGGATTTTTTTATATATAGCTAAACAAGTTTCCGGTAACTTCCGAAGCACATTTTTAAGAACTTTTTGGGTCATTTCAGTAAGTAGTGCCCTTACCACAAATAAATCCTTTTTCACATAAGATCTGATAATTTAGCTTAAGGATTCAGTAAAAACTCACGCGCAGAAGTGAATTCAATTATAGTTAATGCTCAATACCATAGGCTTGTCCTTATTTTAGCTGGATAGATTCTCCAGACGGGTCACTAGGATCAATATAGTGCTTTCTTAGCTTATAGTGTAGGCTCAGGGTTGGGTAGGATACATTTGGGTATTTTAGTGTCTTTTCTACCCTTCCTGACATTACATTGGCTATTTACCTCTTTTCTCAACCAATTCTTACGTCATTTTGTTTTCTACTCTTTTCCTTGACTTATTTCAGCACAGATGTGACATTAACTTTGTCATTCTTATTTTATCTTTTCTTTTTCTTTTAGTTCTTCTCTTATTTTATTTGACATCATTATCACTCTTTTGTTTATTTTGGATTCAGTCACACCTTTTACTATCTTTTGCTTCTTCTACACACAACTATTTCCATACCCTTTTATTTCAGTTTCCTTTTCATAGTCACCCTCAACTTATGTATTCTGCGTGAGTTGAGGTGAATGATATCTTAGGTCAGACCAGGGCCGAGATTAAGGTAACTTCTGAATTAGCCACCCTTAACTTAGGCTTTTAGCCTAAGTTAAGGTGCACAATCAAGGAGGGACCAGGGCCAAAACAAAGTTTTAGGGAAAGTGAGATAGTTGTATTGAAAGAAGTGGTATTCATTAGGCTCAAACGTTTGGATCGAATGGAGCATTTATTTATTTTCATTGGATTATTTTAGGCCTAAGTGGACTTATTATTAACAAGGGCCTATGATCATTTCCTAATTCCCAGCCTAGACTATCTTAGCATGAGCAACTAGGAAAGTTCTTGATGGGCACACACTGCATGAATATACAAAATCACCTCACACACACTTGACACATTGTTTCATTATCGAATCACTAAAGCATCTAGTTCAAGTTCTAGCTTAAGTCATGGTATCATACCAGTTCCTATTATCTAACATGAAGATCAAACATATCCAACTCATTAAGCCTATAGATCTATCACAGTTCAAAGTTTTAGATAGGTATCAATGTTCATGCTCTTATTCCATCATGCTTTAATTCATTCAGTCTAGTTGTACACTTATACAATCCTAAACATGTAGGCTTAAGTAAAAATGTAAAATAGTTCCTTGGGGGAAGAGAACACAGGCAAGAAAACCCCAAGGAAAGGTAATGAGTTAGGTTGCTCAGACTTCACCCTACCACTCACAATCCATTTATCCCACCCCCACAAAAAACGGTGCAATTGCCCTCAATGAATAAAAGAATATAAGACAAAATGTGAAGCAAACTTGTGGTGCGTAAGCGCTGAAGACCCATCAAGAAACGGGTAGGTTAGGTTTCCTTAAACCCACTGAATCAGCAATAGTGATGCCCTCAGTAGCACCCTCATTAATAGTGGGAAAAATATCAGTAGTGCTCCTCAAACGCGATGCACCCGCATCTACCATCTCACAAGCTCTCTACTGTCGCAGTTCCTCCTTAAAAGAGACTGTCTCTATGCTGCCTCGACCTCTTCCAAGCTCATCGGACCTTACCAGCATCTGGAGTATGCTTAAAAGAGCGGGTGCGCTTGCCAGCAGTACGAGAAGGGTAAGGTGGTGGCTTTGCATAGGAAAATAGTGCAGTGATCACCTTCTCATCGGCCTCATCCTCAGGTGTGGGCTTCGGGATATCATTAACTGGAGAAAAGAGGGCATCAATATCAAACCGGATCCTAGTCAACTCCATCTGGAAAGTAGTAAAATCAATAATGGACCCAGACCTCTATCATACTCAAAGCTTGAATGCATCTAACCGCTTGTGGACCGCCTAAACCTTTACATCCATCAGCCTCTCCATGCGAGTCTCAGACTCCTCCACGGACCTCTACATCCATGGTCTCATGTGCTGCAATAGTGTGGCAATCTGAGTCTCTAATTTTTGGACTCGAGACAGAGGACCAACATCAGATCTAGAAGGGGTAGAGGCTCATGATGAGCTAGATGCATGACTAGTGAAAGTGGAGGGGGGATCCCGTGTCTCTGTTGTTGTGGCAGGCATAGTAGTATCTGCAACCCACTCAATCTTAATGTTCTCCACATCTCTAGAAAGATAAACACCCAAAGAAGGTAGGTCAACCTGTGGTCCCTTCCATGGTGTTGTAGGGTTAACATCATTAATAATGAGGTTGCGGTGCTACTTGATAGTATCCTTGTTCAACTAACGATAATCTATACACATCCTAAGAGAACCATCTTTCTTCCTGTCAAAGAAGACCGGAGCACCCCAAGGTGAGACATTTGGTACATGGATCGTAAGTCTTGCTATGTCCATGTCTCCTACCAACATAGCTACCTTAGCCTCTTTGCTTGACAGACGAGACAACGCAGAAATAAACAAGCTCATCCTGCTCTTCATATCAACAACCATTTTCGGGGCATAGTAGGAAAGTTGGGTGACCTAAAGCTATACTAATGCACACTTATAGATTCCTACTTAAGACTGAGGAATTATGTTACCTTTGCCTCTCTTAGTTCACGGGGGAAAGAAATGCCCCATAAAGGCCTCCTCGAACGCAGTCCAACTCACAGTTGGTGCACCTTCAGCTCTACTCTTCTTCCATTGGTCATATCATACTCTTGCAATACCCGTCGATTGGTATGTGATGAGTCTGAGATTTGGACTCATTTAGGATTTTTTTATAATGATTTAGTGTCCTCAAATGCTTATTTTGTGCTAATAACTGATATAAAATCCTTGATTTCTGGGTATTTGGATTGATGAACAAAGCAGGGACACTAATTTGCAAAAAGGGACAAAGCGAGCCGAGAGAAGAAAGATAAGAGAGCCTGGTGATCGCCAAGTCCATTTAGCGAGTCGGCGAGTGGCCATTTGAACGCCTAAAGTTCCAGTGTGCGAAGCCTTGAAGGAGAAAATGAAGTTGGCGAGAGAAAGGAGCAGTCGGCGGATCGCCCAAAGTTACAGACCTGGAGGATGCTGAAGGCCAAGGCAAAAAGGCGATGGAATTGACCAAAAGGTGGATTGTCGAGTTGATTGGCGAGCTCGACTTACTGCGTCGAATGGCCCTTCACAACATATTTTTGACCACTATAAATATGTTTTTGAACATTTAGTTTAGCATCTTGAATCTTTTAATCTGTCTTTTATCATACTTTAAAGTTGGAACTCTGAGCATTGAGACATGTTTTTTCTTAGCTTTGAAGAATTGAGGTTTTTCACTTTTGAGAAATTGGAAATGGGTCTTTGAGATTCTTCAATTTGGACCTTTGTAAGGACGAAATTAATCGTACCCAGTTGATGGAAACATAATTTGTTAACGATTTTTATTTTTTTATGATGTCTAGCTAAAACCCAATTCTTGGGGTGTGATTATGTGCTGATTTAGTTTATGGGTATTGCTATTTGTTAGTTTAAATACTGTTTAGAAGTGATTTCAATCATTAATTGTGGTTTGATTTAAGAATTATAGTTGCAAATACAGTTCTACCTTCATGTTTTTGGCTTGCTTGAGAGAGAGGTTTTAAAACCAAGATTATTAATTGATGGTCTGTGGGTATTGGGTTGTCATGGGTTTAGCTAGAGATAGTGAATCTTAAACCCTTTTTCACATATTCAGCTCGAGAGAGTGAATGAACTAAGGTGTAGATTGTTCTTATTTTGCTTGCTTGTTGATGTTCAAGAGAAATCAACTTGATTTGGGGTAAACTGTTCGAGAGAAAGTTTACCTCCTCTATAGTCTAGCTTATTCACGAATTTACAACTATTTTCTAACAGTTATAATTACCCATTCGTCTACATTAGCCTATAATCGAATCACATCCCAAGAACCCATATCATTATTTGTTATTCCGTATCATTTTCTTTTGCTGTAGTTGATAATTAAAACCAAAACCCCCTGTTATTTGACATTCGTGTGACCTTTTAATTTGAATTATGTTTCTATTCGATAATGTCTATTCCTATGACTGACTTGAGCATATTTGCACTTTCCTATTGAATCTTAAACACGTACCACTCCCTATGGGATTCGACCCCAACTCATTTGGCTGGGTTATTATACTGACTAGCGATCGTTGACACTTAGAATTGGATGAACTGTACTTGAAACGTTAATCAAAATGGGGCCGCTGCCAGGGAGTGGTGTTGGTTAAGATTCTTTGGTGAAGTTGAATTTTGTTCTTTTTGGTCATAGTTGAATCTACTTAGTTTTAGTTTTGATTTTCATGTTACTTGTTTAGAAAACAAGAAAGGAGCATGTCTTGTAGCAAAGGTGACCAAATGGACCACTCTCCTTTGAGGATGATGATTCTTAGGGATAACATCCCAAGTTTCACGCAATTGAAGGGTGAGTCAATCCATTAATTGTGGTTGAGATTTAAGTCACTATTGCTGCAATGTCCAGTTCATGGAATCTCAGATTAAATGCTGCTAGACTGCTTCTATAGAGGTCTTGGTCCGGAGAACAGAAGAGTGGCTGACCAAATTTCTCCAGGTGGTCTCAAATGACTATCCTATGCAATAGCAGCCCAACTCCTTCATCTTATGGCCAAGACCAATAAGGAGACTGACAAGGACCAGATTTTAGCCACACTTGTAACACCTCGAAAATAAGACCTAGGATTTTTTTTGTAGAAACTTACTTGAAGCAGTGAACCAGGATAGGGTTCACAGACCGTGAAAGGGTCCACGGTCTGTTGACCTTCCCGTGGTCATGAATTGGATCCCTCTAGGCAAGGCATCAGACCGCGGGACCCTTCACGGGCCGTGGTCTTGATGACGGACCATGGTGGAGCCTGTGTAGTCGAGGCAGTAGCCTCCTTAGCTTGCCCCTTAGACCACGAGGACCTTCATGGTCCGAGGTCCCTCACACGGGTCGTGGAGTGTTCGTGAAGACTATCCAGTAAGCCCCCAGACCTAAGCCTCCAAACCTCAGCCCAAGTGAGGACCACGGGGACCTTTACGGTCCATGGTACTCGACACAGGCCGTGGTAGGGGCTCGTGGATCAGACCCCAGAAAACTCAGCTCATGGACCCCAGACCACGACCATTTTCACAGTCTGTGGTCCCTTTCACGGTCCGTAGAAGTGGCCGTGGTCAGCCCCGTCTGCAATTTAAGTCAAGGGTCTTTTGGTCTTTTCCTATTTTATTGGACCCCTAAACTAGGTCATTTTAACCCTAAACTACATGGTTTTGATTAGTTTTAGCCTAGAAACATAACTAGAACTTAACTAAGTCAGATTTTTAATTAAAGACTTAGAAAATTAGAGCGTAAAGAGGAGAAAAGGTTGAGTAACCCTAGTTCAAGAACACAACAAGATTCCATTAGTTCCATCCCCGAAATTGAAAGATTTCTCCATGGAATTCGTCACCAGGTATTTGGGATTTCACTAGTGTGTTCCTTTCACCCATTAGGTCCCTAGTTTACAGTCAGATTCTTGATTCCCTTATCATGATTAGACCTAGGGTTTTAAGAACTCCAACAGATCATCATGAATTAGTTAATTTAATGTTCCAAATCAGATTATGATGTCATTATGTCATTTCTTTCATGAATTTTAGAACCCTAGCTATGTATTTCTTTAGTTATTGAATTACACATGCTAGGCCAGATATTAAAGTTATTTTAGATATACATGTCTTAGTTTTGGATGCATCATTATCAGTATATAATTGTGCATTCTCAGTTTTCATGTTTGTCCGTGATATCCAGTACATTACAAAAACTCAGTTATAAGGTGTTAATCAACTTAATCTATTGGGAGTAGCATACTATCGAGTTGGACTAAGGTTAGTCACCTATATAGTCCCAGAACTACGAGCCACATAGGTTGTAAGTCCCATATGTGGGCATTATTTTAGTGATTACACCAGCATGCCTCTATACCTTTGGCAGGGTATATTGGGTCCTCTCGATGGGACATATACATCGGACTCCACATTTAGCTCATGTAGTTTTATTATCGCTTATTAGTAACTCCCACAGTTCAGTCAGATTCCATTGCATTGACCACATTTCAGTATAGTCAGTATTCAGTCTCAGCATGTTATAAATTTGGTCATTACATTCAGTTAGCCTAGTATTCAGTATCTATATCATGTTCAGATTATACTCTTGCTTTATTATTTGTTTAGTTATATGTTATTTCAGGTTTACTCTATCATGCATGCTCACTACCTTTCAAGTACTAACACATACTCTGCTCTACATCTTCTTGTGATGTAGGTTCAGGTTCTCAGAATCCAGATCACGCTTAGATCGGTTCCCGATCTCCAGTTCAGCAGCATCAGTGGTGAGTCCTCATTCTTCGTGGACAATAGTCATGTTTTCTTTCAGTTTTCATTCTTTTAGTTTTAGTTTTGCTAAACTTAGTTGGGGCATGTCGCAGCACTTCTAGTTAGTTAGAGGCTATTTTCATATAGTGTTAGATTCAGCTTAGTATTTGAGTTTGATATATCTCTTGTATTAAATTCTCAGATTCCATATATTCAGTTTTAGTATATGGGTATTCCCTATCACTTCAGATTTACTTATGATTAGCTTCTGCATCAGTCATTGTTATTCTTAGTATGCTCATGTCATGCCAGCAGGGTTAGCTTGGGGTCACTTGTGATCCTAGGTCCCGTGTCTGCATCTCGGGGGTAGCTTGGGGCGTGACAAATTTGGTAATACAACACTAAGTTTAAGTGTCCTAAGATGTCTGAAAAGCCACACTAAGTAGAGTCCTTTTCATGGGTGTGTAGTGGGAACCACATCTAATGAGAGGGAGGCTACAAATTGTTTTAGGAAAAATCTTCATTTTCTTGTTACTCTTATCGTGTGTATGGTATGATCTAATTCAGTTCTAACTCGATGTTCTACGCTTTAGATCATGCCTCCTCGTAGAGCTAACACCAGGAATGTGAATGCCAGGAACGCAAATGCAGCTTCTCCAGTGCCAGATCATGAAGTTTCAAATGTAGAGTTTCGGAGCGCCATTCAGATGTTTGCTCAGAGTGTGGCCAACCAGAACAATCAGCGGGCTCTAGTTTCGGCAAATGATAATGTTGGGTCAGTTGCAGCCAGAGTGCGAGATTTTGTTAGGATGAATCCGCCAGAGTTCTTAGGATCGCAGATTGGTGAGGATCCCCAAAACTTCATGATGAGGCCAAAAAGATTTTTAAAATGATGCCGGTAACTGGGAATGTTCGAGTTGAGTTAGCATCTTACCAACTTAAGGATGTAACTCATATATGGTATACTCAATGGAAGGAGAAAAAGGATACAAATGCAACTCCTATCACTTGGGATTGCTTTAATGAGACCTTTATGGATAGGTTTTTCCCAAAAGATCTAAGGGAGGCAAAAGCTCAGGAATTTATGAACTTAAGACAAGGTAGCATGACAGTCCAAGAGTATGGGCTCAAGTTTACCCAACTCTGCAGGTATGATCCTCTTATGGTTGTTGATTCCAGGCTCAGATGAATAAGTTTCTATATGGAGTGTCAGACTTGGTAAAGATAGAGTGTAGAAATGCTATGTTGCTGGAAAATATGAGCATCTCTAGGCTCATGACTCATGCCCAGCAGGTTGAGTGTGATAAGCTTAAGGAACATGCTAAAGAGAACAAGAAGGATAGGACTGGAAATTATGATTATTCTCAACAGAAGTCAGGTGGTGGAAATCGCTCGTAGGGTCAGCAGAAATTTTCAGCTCCAGCACCTTCATCAGCTAGTGTTCCGTCCTCTAAGTTCAGACAAGATATAAAAGGTAGGATATCAAGATCTAAGTCTCAGGGGAGTGTTACAGGTACCAAAACCTACCTAACTTTCCCTAAGTGTGGTAAGAACTATCAGGGCGAGTGCCTTGCAGTAAAGAAAGGATGCTTTGGGTGTGGTCAGTCTGGTCACAGGTTGACGGATTGTCCTTCTAAACAGGGTCAATGAGGCAATGCTAATCGAGACCAGTCTACAACTTCATCAGGATATCTCATCTGGTTAAGTGGCAAACAATGCCAGAATAGGCTCTATGGTCTTCAGGCTCGCCAAGATCAGGAAGATTCTCGTGATGTAGTCACTGGTACATTATGAGTCTTTGATCTCGATGTTTATGCTTTGTTAGATCCAGGGGCTACTTTTTCCTTTGAAACACCTTATATAGTAGTTAAGTTTGATGTTATTCCAGAAACTCTGTCAGAACCTTTCTAAGTCTCTACTCCAGTCGGTGACCCAGTTATAGCTAGACGGGTATACCGAAATTTCCCTGTCACAGTCTCTCAGAAAGTCACCTCGGCAGATCTTGTAGTGTTAGAAATGGTAGGCGTCGATGTCATTCAAGGCATGGATTGGTTACATACCTGTTATGCCTCAGTCGATTGTATAATTAGGATTGTTAGTTTCTAGTTTCTAGACGAACCAATCTTAGAATGGAAGGGTAGTAGCTTAGCGCCTATGGGTAGATTCATTTCTTACCTTAAGGACAGAAATATGATCTTTAAGGGTTATCTCTATCATCTAGTTCGGGTTAAGGATTCAAGCTTCAAAACCCCAACTTTTGAGTCAGTTCCAGTGGTTAATGAGTTTCCAGAAGTGTTTCCAGAAGATCTTCCCGAAGTTCCTCCCGAAAGGAAAATCGACTTTGGAATTGATCTCCTTCTAGATACCCAGCCTATTTATATTACTCCTTACAGGATAGCTCCAACTGAGCTTAAGGAATTGAAAGAGCAGTTGAAAGAACTCCTAGATAAGGGCATCATCAAACATAGTATTTTACCATGGGGTGCACCAGTGTTGTTCGTGGAGAAGAAATATTGTTCTCTCAGAATGTGGATTGACTATAGGAAGTTGAACAAGGTCACAATCAAGAATAAGTATCCCATCCCCAAGATTGATGACTTGTTTGACCAAATTCAGGGTGCTAGTCATTTCTCAAAGATAGACCTCAAATCGGGTTATCATCACCTCAATGTCAGAGATAGTGACATTCCGAAGACAACCTTTAGAACTGGTATGGTCATTATGAAATTGTAGTTATGTCATTTGGACTAATCAATGCTCCTGCAACTTTCATGGATTTAATGAACAAAGTGTTCAAGTAGTATTTTGATTTGTTCGTTATCGTGTTTATTGATGATATACTCATTTAATCTAGGAATGAGGAAGAACATGCAAGCCATTTGAGAGTTGTTCTGCAAACTCTCAAAGATCGCTAGTTATTCGCCAAATTTAACAAGTGCGAGTTTTGGTTACAATCAGCTTGGGCATATAGTATCCAGTGAAGGGATCCGGGTGGATTCCCAGAAAATTGAAGCAGTGAAACAATGGTCCAAACCTACCTTTCCTGTATATATTAGAAGTTTCTTGGGTCTAGCGAGTTATTATCGAAGGTTCATGGAAGGATTTTCATCAATAGCCTCACCATTGACTAGGTTGACTCAGAAGATGGTCAAGTTTCGGTGGTCAGATGATTGTGAGAAAAGCTTCACAGAATTGAAAACTAGGTTGACTACAACTCAAGTTTTGACTCTACCAAAGGGTTCAAACGGTTATGTGGTTTATCGTGATGCATCTAGAGTCAGCCTAGGCAATGTGTTAATGCAGTGAGGTAAGGTTATAGCCTATGCGTCTAGACAGCTTAAGGTTCAGGAAAAGAATTATCCGACTCATGACCTCGAGCTGGCAGTAGTGGTGTTTGCACTCAAGATTTGGAGAGACTTCTTGTATGGTGTTTATGTAGATGTGTTTACAGACCATAAGAGCCTCCAGTATGTGTTGACCCAGAAAGAGTTAAATCTTCGCCAGAGAAGATGGCTTGATTTCCTCAAGGATTATGACATGAGTGTGCATTACCATCTGGGTAAGGCAAATGTTGTAGTAGCGGATGCCTTTAGCAGACTATCTATGGGTAGTGTAGCTCATGTTGAGGAATAAAGAAAAGATCTAGCAAAGGATGTTCACAGGCTTGCTCGTTTAGGAGTTCATATTATTAGCATATCAGATGGTGGTCTGACAATTCAAAATGGATCAGAATCTTCATTGGTAGTGGAGGTTAAGGAGATGCAAGATAGTGATCCGATATTGCTTGAACTCAAGGGTGCAGTTCATCAACAGAGGGTAGAGGTATTCTCCCAAGGGGGAGATGGTGTGATTCGCTATCAGGGTCGATTATATGTTCCTAATGTTCGTGAGTTGAGACAACAGATTCTTATAGAAGCCCATAACTCTAGGTATTCTATTCATCCAGGCACCACTAAGATGTACCGTGATCTGCGAGAAGTCTTTTGGTTGAATGGCATGAAGAGGGATATAGAAGACTTTGTGGCTAAGTGCCCCAATTGTCAGCAAGTGAAGGTAGAACATCAGAAACCAGGGGGGTTTGACTCAAGAGATTGATAGTCCTACTTGTAAGTGGGAAGTGATAAACATGGATATCATTACAGGATTATCTCGTACTCACAGACAACATGACTCCATTTGGGAGATAGTTGACAAATTACTACGTCTTCTCACTTTTTAGCGGTCAAGACTACAAATTCAGTGGAGGACTATGCCAAGCTTTACATTAATGAGATAGTCAGATTGGATGGGGTTCCTTTGTCTATCATCTTAGATAGAGGTCCTCAGTTTACCTCTCAATTCTGGAAGTCATTACAGAAAGGTCTTGGTACTCAGGTTAATCTTAGCATAACATTTCATCCACGGACGGATGGTCAGGCAGAGTGTACCATTCAGACCTTAGAGGAAGTGTTGAGAGTTAGTGTGATCGACTTCAAGGGTTGTTGGGTTGACCACCTTTCTCTTATAGAGTTCGCCTACAATAATAGTTATCATTGTAGCATTCAGATGGCCCCTTATGAAGCATTGTATGAGTGTAGATGTAGATCTCCTGTTGGTTGGTTTGAAGTAGGTGAAGCAGCCTTGATAGGGCCAGATTCGGTTCATGATGCTATAGAGAAAGTGTAACTCATTAGAGATCGACTTAAGACAGCCCAGAGTCGCCAGAAGTCTTATGCAGATGTAAGGAGAAGGGAACTAGAGTTACAAGTGGATGATTGGGTCTTCCTGAAGGTGTCACTTATGAAGGAGGTGATGAGATTTGGTAAGAAAGGGAAGCTCAGTCCCAGATATGTAGGCCCTTACCGGATCTTGAAAATGATTGGTAAAGTGGCTTATGAGTTATATTTGCCAGCAGATCTAGCAGCAGTGCATCCAGTCTTCCACGTTTCACTATTGAAGAAGTGTGTTGGTGATCCAGCATCCGTAGTGCCATTAGATAGTGTGGCTGTTGAATATAGTTTTTCTTACGAGGATTTACTAGTTGATATTCTTGATCGTCATGTTAGAAGGTTGAGAAACAAAGATGTCGCTTCACTCAAGGTTTTGTGGAGGAGTCGGTCCGTAGATGGAGCTACTTGGGAAGCAGAAGCAGCCATGAAGTCCAAGTATCCTCACCTCTTTCCTTTCGATTCCATTCCGACTTGAGGTAATAGTTCCTCATCAGTTTTTCAGTCATTCATGCGTAAAATCAGTCTTTGTATCATGTTCCTTCAGCTTGTACTTGCATTTTCAGCGTATTTGCATGTTTTTGGAAATTAGTTCAGTCAAAAATCAGTTTCCAGTGTTTAGTGGTAGGGTTGCAGCTCATCCCCTCCATTTCAGCTAGTTTAGTCTTCATTCGAGGACGAATGATCCCAAGGGGGAGATATTGTAACACCTCGAAAACCAGACCTAGAAATGTTTTTGCAGAAACTTACCTGAAGCAGTGAACCACGGCAGAGTTCACTGACCGTGACAGGGTCCATGGTCCGTTGACTTGCCCGCGGTCATGACTTGGATCCTTCCAGGCCAGACATCAGACCACGTGTCATGGTCTTGATGACGGACCGTGGTGGAGTCTGTGTAGTCGAGGAAGTAGCCCCCCTAGCCAGCCCCTTAGACCTCCACGCACAAGTGAAGACCACCAGGGACTTTACGGTCTATGGTCCCTCACACGAGTCATGGAGTGGTCCGTGAAGGCTATCCAGTAGACCCCTAGACCTAAGCCTCCAGACCTCAGCTCAAGTGACGACCACGGGGACCTTCCCGGTCCGTGGTCCTCCACACGGGCCGTGGTAGGGTCTCATAGATCAGACCCTAGAACCCCCAGCTTCAGGACCCCAGACTATGACCATCTTCACGGTCTGTGGTCCCTTTCACGGTTCGGGAAGGTGGCCGTAGTCAGCCTTGTCTGGAATTTAAGTCACAGGTCTTTTGGTGATTTCCTATTTTGTAGGACCCCTAAACTACGTGGTTTTGATTAGTTTTAACCTAGAAACATAACTAGAACTCACCTAAGTCAGATCTTTAATCAAAAACATAGAAAATTAGAGCATAAATAGGAGAAAAGGTCAAGCAACCCTAGTTCAAGAACACAACAAGATTCCATCTGTTCCAGCCCCAAAATTGAAAGATTTCTCAATGGAATTCGTCACCAGGTATGTGGGATTTCACTAATGGGTTCCTTTCACCCATTAGGTCCCTAGTTTTCAGTCAGATTCTTGATTCCCTTATAATGATTAGACGTAGGGTTTTTAAAACTCCAGTAGATCATCATGAATTAGTTAATTTAATGTTCCAAATCAAATTATCATGTTATTACGTCATTTCTTGCATGAATTTTAGATCCCTAGCCATATATTTCTTTAGTTCTTGAATTACACATGCTAGGCCAGATTTTTCAGGTATTTCAGATATACATGTTTTAGTTTTGGATGCGTCATTATCAGTATGTGATTGTGCATTCTGAGTTTGCATGTTAGTTTGAGTTATCCAGTACATTACAAAAACTCAGTCATAATGTGTTAATCAACTTAATCTATTGGGACTAGCATACTACAGAGTTCGACTAGGGTCACTTACCGATATAGTCCCAGAACTATGAGCCACGTAGGTTGTAAGTCCCCTCTGCGGGTATCATATTAGTGATCACGCCAACATGCCTCTATACCTCTGGCAGGGTATATTGGGTCCTCTCGATGGGGCAGATACATCGACCTCCACATTTAGCTCATGTGGTTTTATTATCGGTTATTAGTAGCTCCCATAGTTCAGTCAGATTCCATTGCATTGACCACATTTCAGTATAGTCAGTATTCAATCTCAGCATGTTATAAATTTGGTCATTACATTCAGTTAGCCTAGTATTCAGTATCTATATCATGTTCAGATTATACTCTTGCTTTATTGTTTGTTTAGTTATATGTTATTTCAGGTTTACTCTATCATGCATGCTCAGTACCTTTCAAGTACTAACACATACTCTGCTCTACATCTTCTTGTGATGTAAGTTCAGGTTCTCAGCATCCAGATCACTCTTAGATCGGTTCCCGATCTCCAGTTCAGCAGCATCAGTGGTGAGTCCTCATTCTTCGAGGACAATAGTCATGTTTTCTTTTAGTTTTGATTCTTTTAGTTTTAGTTTTGCTAAACTTAACTGGGGCATGTCCCAGCACTTCTAGTTAGTTAGAGGCTATTTTCATATAGTGTTAGATTCAGCTTAGTATTTGAGTTTGATATATCTCTTGTATTAAATTCTCAGATTCCATATATTCAGTTTTAGTATATGGGTATTCCCCATCACTTCAGATTTACTTTTGATTAGCTTCCACATCAGTCAATGTTATTCTTAGTATGCTCATGTCATGCCAACAGGGTTAGCTTGGGGTCACTTGTGATCCTAGGTCCCGTGTCCACGTCTCGGGGGTAGCTCGGGGCATGACAACACTATTGACTCAGCTAGATTTCATGGCTAAATAGAATATGGAATTAGAGGTATCCTACAAAAAGAAAGATTGGTACATTCCCTCTCATGAGCATAAAAAGTCCAAAGAATACGGGGGTGAACAAATAGAAGAGATACTCTCACTCATTCTCCACAAAGTCGAAGAACATGACAAAGTGTTGAGTGAGATAAAAGAAAATGTCTCACTGCTGAATCAAATGACTTCTTCCCATTCCAGGTCTATTCAACTACTGGAGACCCAAATGGGTCATGTGTTGCTTCTTCTTTACCCCATGAATCAAAATTGAGTGGGGAATTGTGTCGTGCCACGATGTTAACTATGGCTCTTCTTGGAAAGCAACCCAGGTTTTACTTCTTTCATTTTGTTTTAGAAATAATCGTGTGTTGATTTTGTAGGTTGAAGTGTAGAGTGTGTTTGGAAAGTGCAGGTTGGCGAGCTAAATGTCCAATCAGTGACTCGCCGAAGAGGTCGGCGAGCCAGACATGGACCGTCGTTGGACTCATGGAATTCTAAGGTTGGAGTATGTAAAACTCGGCGAGCCCAGGAGCAAATTGGCATGTTGCCAAATAGGTCGGCAATCGCGACTTTGTCTGCCGTTTGGACCCCGACATTAACTGGAGGTCCTGTAAAACCCTACGAGGTAAGTGCCCACTTGGCGTGCCTCCGAGTGGGTCGGTGAGCAAAATTAATATCGTTGAATGGGCGAGAACTGGACGGTTTTAAGGGCCAAAGGTTTTAACTTTCCAACTATTTCACATTCCCTCACTTTTTAACTTTCCAAACTCACACCCGTACTATATTTTCTCATAATTTTGCATCATTATTGATTGTTAGTCGTCGATTGTGTGTTCAGAGTTGGATTTCTTTGCCGTCTAGCTTTTCAAAGTATTTATTCGGCATTTCAATTTGGTTTTCAAAACCCCGAACTTATTTGAATATTATGCCTGTATTGCCTAATATTTTATTTCCCAAAATTTTGTACTTAAAATTGATCAATATTGTTAGGTTGAGTTTTGTTGTTGTTGGGTCTAGTCAAGTGAAATCTAAGTAATCCACATTTGTGCCAAATGATGTGCTTTGCCCAATGATGGAGCAGTTGATGTCATTCTTAAGGGCTTATGTCATCAAATAACCAAATTTGGTCAAACCAGGAGAGGTCTGAGTATCTCCGGGGGATGGGTGTAATGGGGCTACACTTAAATTGAAATAGTGTATGCTTTGATATTGTTTTTGGGGGTTGCGGGGATGAATTTCAAAAATGGGGTTGAAAGTAGGCACGTTGGGCAGTTTCGCAAAGTGGGTCGCGCTCGCCGAACCACTTGGCGGTTCGTCAAATCCCCCTATCTCGCCTTTAATTTCATGCTTAAATTGAGTTTTTGTTCTATCACTTTCAGCGACAAGCCTGAGTTCAGAGAGTGCACTCGGCGACTCACCGATCGTCTTTCTTGATCGCCCTTTCTGCGCCCCTAACTCCTAAAATACACAGTAACTTTCGGTGGGCTAGACTTTGCTCGCCAATTGCTATCGACGATTCTCTGAAAGGCCCTTCCCATCGCCGACACGCTAATTTTAATGAGAATTTTTTAGCCAATCCTTTCGGCGAGCCCAATCTGGCTTGCCAAAGTGATTCGGTGACTCGCTGATCTGTTCGGCGAGTCTGTCTGCAACTATTTTCTGCACATTTTCTTGAACTATTTCTTACTTTCTATAATGTGTTTGCAGATATGGCTAGACAAAAAGTGGCTGGTACAGACATGCCACCCCGCAAGAGGGCCAAGGGAATCAAAATCAACGAGGATGCAGCTGCATCCAAGACTAAGGCTACCAAACTTCCCACCATAGGTGGAAAGGGAAAGGAAGAGGAAAAGCACATGCTCCTGCGTCACCAGAGGCTAGATCTGATAGTGACGGGATCTATGCCACTCACCTCACAACTTCTGAGAGTTAGGGTGAGCACCAAGATCCTCGGGCTACCAATTATGAGCCTGAGGATGATGAGCTACTAGTTGCCCAGAGGGCGGTGCTGCATTCTAAGAGGATGAATGATCCGTCTAGGATCAGGACTCTCCTGGCCACCACTACTCGTTCTACTCTAGCGCAGGATATGGTCCTAGCACCATCGATATAGGGTCCTCCTCCACGGTCTATGAATAGACTGAAGATTGAGGGGCTGAGGACCATTATAGAGGACAAGAGGCTTTCTACTGATGGCGTCATAGACAGGTATCCAAAGATCATGAGTTGCTTGAGGTCCCACAAGTTATAGCTATTCACCCGACCCCGAGGACCTTACTTTCCAAACTGGGTCTAAGAGTTCTACACTGCCTACGGAGTCCCGGTACTACAAGGGAAGAAGCCGGCAGCCAAATTCAAGCCGGTTGACTATGTGGTCGTCAGGGGTAAGAAGGTAAAATGTGATAGTGTTGCTATCAATGCAGTCCTAAAATGTTAAACTAGACTTGAGAATGACTGTCAATACAAGATCAGGACAAAAACATTGGAAAATATGAAGAAGTGGTTGGCTCCTCTGATATCAGATGGTACTCCCAAGTGGGTAGATATTAGAGCACCTATTGAGAAAAAGGACCTCAGTGTAGCAGTGAGGTATTGGTTTGGCTTCATCAGTAGTACCATTATGCCATCCCAAAACGAGTCGATTCTCTGCCACACCAAAGCAGCTTGTCTTGGTTGCATCATTAATGGGACGAGGCTGAACTTGGGGATGATTATTGAACATGAGATGCTTATGAGGGCCAAGCAGTGCCAAACATCTCTACCTTTCCCGGTGTTAATTACCGAGCTGTGCAGACAAGTTCGGGTGCCTAGAGATGAGAAGAAGGATCTGGAAGTGATTCCCACACCCTCTACTAACATCCGGAGAATTGAGGCGGAGTACTTAAAAGATGAGGCCGAGAAGAAGAAGGTAACCCCAGTGGACACATCATAGGTTGTTGATGTCCAGACACTACTTGTAGAGGCAATATTGCCTACTCCAGCCCCTGGGCCTTCACGTATAGCTAGCACTACTCCTTCCATGACGTAGTTCCTCTGCAGCTCCCTTTCCCCCTAGATCTTGTATTGTTGTTGCTTCTGCTGCTCGACCTCCACTAACCCAGGCTACATTACTACGGATGAGGCACTAGCCCATTCTGTTGATAGACGCGCCTCCAGACTTGAGGCTACCATTCCTAGCATGATCGAGAGGGCTCTTTCTGAAGTTGTGACACCATTGGGTTCTACTATTGATGCCCTTATGAAACATATATCAGTGTGTGAGCAAGGCCAAGGGGCCACTGAGAAGGTGACGTCTCTGAAGGCCGCCATTGCTGAACTGAGGAGAGATTTGGACCATCTGAAGTCCACCGATATGTCGATGATTTTCGGTATAGTAGAGATCCATGATGTTCCAGTTGATAGAGATGTGCCTCCAGCTACCACATGAGATGAGGTTCGACTTGAGGAGGTGGTCGCTGCTGAGTCCGAGGCCGAGACTGATGAGGAGGGGCTTGGTGTTGACGAGGAGGCTTCTTATAAGGGCCTTACGGAGGTTGAAGAGGCCATGGTAGATACAGCTGTGTAGACCTATTTGGCAGGCACACCTTTGGATGACTACAGTGGAGCTGATACTGTTGATGTGACTTCGGGCACTGATGTCCGCATTGAGAGTGATGCACCGGGCACTGATGCCCCGACAAATGGAGCAAATGCGTAGATAGGACTTTTCTTTACCTCACTCTCTAACATTTTTATTGATTTTTAGTGTTTGTATTGCATTTGAGGACAAATAGCCTTTTGTTTGTGGTGGGGTGAGGTATTTCCATACCTACCTCTTCTGTTTACGATATTTTCTTTATATATATTGGGTTTTGTGCTTTCTATTATGTTTTGGCACTGTGTTGTGAATATTTGAGCTTGTGGCTCCTTGTTTTAATTGAAAATGGTTTTTTGACCCTTCTAAAAAAAATTTGCCACCCTTTTGACCGTGTTTGAATGTGGCTGTTCTTGTGCAAATTTGAGTATCGGTTATGATCAATACCGATGAGTTGAATGGTGCTCTAAATTGAACAAAAATGAATGTGCGGCTACGATGAGGCCAAATGAAGTTGCATAGATAATATGTGAACATTTTGCATCTCGTTGTGACTAGCCAGTTATCGAATTGAGTCTTTTATCATGAACATTGCACACTAGCAAAAGTGTGGAGTCCTGTTTGATACTGGTGCCAATGCCTTGTGTGATGAGCTTACTGTGAACCAAGTGTGATAACACCTAAAATTTGCCCCGTTGGTCCGGTTGACTAAGTGATGCATGCTCTTGAAATGATCTTAGGCAACAATTTTAAAGAGTGAAACAATTTAACATTATACCTCTTTTGTGGCCCACCTTGTGACTGTGTGAACTTTGCTTCAACACCCTTTGAGCCTTAGCCTTTTTCTTAGAAGAAACTTGATGAAAATGTGACCTTTTTTTATCCCTTCACCCATAATCCTCATGAAGTGTGGTTTGTTTGAATAGACAACTTAGGTCAAAATTCTAAGTTGGGGGTGTGGTGAAAAGTAAAGGTAAATCAAGAAGTGCAAAGAAATTCCCCTTTGATCCATGGTTTTGAGAAACATTTAAGCCCTCCATACAAAAAAAAGAAGAGAAAAATAAAAAGAGAATGAAAAAGGAAAAAAGACTGAAAAAGTTGTGGAATAAAGTGTGAAATTGGCAAAACAAATGGGATGTCCGGTATTCCATAGAAAGTAAATAATGGGATGACTTTTGAGCATGAATAAAAATGTTTGAATAAAATGAAAGGAAGTGTTGTAAATACCACATTTCATGAGGACAAGCAGCCACTGAGCCTGAGCCTAAATGACCATACCTTTACACTCAGCCCCTTCACAAGCCTTGGAAAGACCTTTTTGATCTTGAGTGAGCTGAAACAAGTGTTGATTGGAAAATAAGGGCAAATTTTTGGGTGAAGTCATGCATGTGTTCATATTTGTGAGTGTGAGAGTTGCATGTGATTCTGGAACTATAAAATGTTGAACCACTGTGTGTGAATATGGAATCATTCTTTGTGTGAGGGCATTTGAGTACCTTTGTTGAGCTTGAACTTACATTTGAAGCAAGTATAGTGAACTTGAGAATCTTTGATAATGGTGAGTCACAACTTGAGTCTTTGAGTGCACAATTGATTTTTGCATGAGTAAGTTGAGTTTTGTTGTGTGCATTCATGATTGATTCTTGTGTAGCACTTTTGAGACATCCTTTTTGAACTACTGAACTTGAGTTTTACTTGAGGACAAGCAAAAGTTTAAGTTGGGTGTGTTAATGAGTCTGAGATTTAGACTCATTTAGGGCATTGTTTATAATGATTTAGTGTCCTCAAATGCTTATTTTGTGCTAATAACTGATGTAAAAATCCTTGATTTTCAGTTATTTGGATTAAGGAACAAAGTAGGGACACTAATTTGCAAAAAGGAACGAAGCGAGCTAAAACAAGGAAGAAAAGCGAGCCTGGTGATCGCCAAGTCCATTTGGTGAGTCGCCGAGTGGCCATTTGACCTCCTAAAGTTCCAGTGTGCCATGCTATGAAGGATAAAATCAAGTTTGCGAGAGAAAGGAGTAGTCGGTGGATGACCGAGTTATTCCGCGATGCAGAGTTAGATTGCTCAAAGTTACAAACCTGGAGGATGCTGAAGGTCAAGGCAAAAAGGCGATGGAATTGACCAAAGGGGGGATCACCGAGTTGATCGGCAAGTCCGACTTACTACGCAGAATGGCCCTTCGTAGCATATTTTTGGCGACTATAAATACGTTCTTGAATCTTTTAATCTATAATACTTTCAAGTTGGAACTATGAGTATTGAGACAAGTTTTTTCTTAGCTTTGAAGAATTGAGGTTTTTCACTTTTGAGAAATTGGAAGTGGGTCTTTGAGATTCTTCAATTTGGACCTTTGTAAGGACGAAATTAATCGTACCCAGTTGATGGAAACACAATTTGGTAACGATTTTTATCTTTTTATGATGTCTAGCTAAAACCCCAATTCTTGGGGTATGATTATGTGATTATGGGCTGATTTAGTTTATGGGTATTGCTATTTGTTAGTTTAAATGTTGTTTAGAAGTGATTTCAATCATTAATTGTGGTTTAATTTCAGAATTGTAGTTGCAAATACAGTTCTATCTTCGTGTTTTTAGCTTGCTTGAGAGAGAGGTTTTAAAACCAAGATTAATGATTGATGGTCTGTGGGTATTGGGTTTTCATGGATTCAGCTCAAGAGACTGAATCCTAAACCCTTTTCCACACATTCAGCTCGAGAGACTGAATGGACTAAGGCGTTGGTTGTTCTTATTTTGCATGCTTATTGATGTTCGAGAGAAATCAACTTGATTCAGGGTAAATTGTTCGACAGAAAGTTTACTTCCTCTATAGTCTAGCTTATTCACTAATTTACAACTATTTTTAAATAGTTGCAATTACCTATTCGTCTACATTAGCCTATAATTGAATCACATCCCAAAAACCCATCTCATTATTTGTTATTCCGTATTTTTTGCAGCTACTGTAGTTGATAATTAAAACCAAAACCCCATGTTATATGACATTTGTGTCACCCCTTAATTTGAATTATGTTTCTATTCGATAATGTCTATTCCTATGACTGACTTGAGAATATTCGCACATTTCTATTTAATCTTAAACACGTACCACCCCCCTATGGGATTCGACCCCAACTCATTTGGTTGTGTTATTATACTGACTAGCGATCGTTGACACTTAGAATTGGATGAAGTGTCCTTGAAACATTAATCTGTATACAGCGAGTTCCACTCGCTTTGCATCTGCAACATGCATAACCTCAAAACCTTTCTGCAACTCTTCCATAAAGTTTTCCATATCCTCAGTGACACTTGAATCGGTGAAGTTTGGAGGATTCATCCTTAAGAACTCACAGATCCTGGTTGTATTATCCACATCCTATCAAACCCCTCTCTGTTTCTCAACTTGGTTAGTCACCACTTGACTCAACATCCGAATAGCATCCCGAAACTCAGCATTAATAACCTCCTCTTGGGGTTGCACTTCTGGTGCATTAAGGACCCCTTGATCGTGAGGGTTAATATTTCTTCTAGCAGGACGACCTTGAATTATTCTTCGTGGAGGCATGATCTGAAAGATACGTGCAATCACGAATTAGAAAGAAACTTTTATAGAGATGCACTTTATCGCATGAAAGAAGTATGAAAGAAGTGAGATAGTTTCTAAATGTCGCAGTATCCTAATTATAGATGTGGCGCGCTTCACATCGATAACTAGGACTCTACAGACATGGCTTAATTGACACCCTAGAACTATTGAACTATGTGCTCTGATATCAAGTTTGTCACGCCCCGAGCCTACACCCTGGGTGTGGCCGACACTCAAGAACCATTGTTGTCCCCAAACAAACCTTGGCCTGGCTCAACTCTCAGCGGAAAACTTACTTAACATAGAATAATCTCAAAAGATAAACTTAAATAATAATCTCAGAATATAATAGAATATTCAACTAGCCAGAATACACAACTCAAGTCTAAAATATTTACATTTTGAAAATGAAAAGACTCATGAACTACTGTCTAACTATCTAAGAAGCCTCTACTAACGGAGATGGACATCAAGACAGGACCCACGACATCCTAACAACTAAACTGGAATGATAAAACATAAATTAGGGATCCTCCAGAAGCAAGGAGGCTCACCAAACAAATCTGGAACTCGAATGGACCAACAAAGAGTTGTTTGATGATCCTGGTTACCTATATATGCATCATGAAATGATGCAGGCCAAATGACTTCAGTATATTGAATGTACGAGCATGTAAGGGGAAATCTAAAACATGACATAAGCTTGAACTAGAATTAAAAGCAACTCATTTCAATATAAAAGCAATAACAATAATGTGATATAAAGAAAGCTTTTAAAATAGTAGATTTCAACTCAATGTATTGTAAAATACAATGTAACTCAACTTGTATGTAAAAATACAAAATAAACTTTGTTTGGGAGATTCTCTAATCGACAACTATGACAATGAGCTATGTGATGATAGATCCTCTCTCCCACGCTGCCAGAACTGTCTTATATCTTGTCGGGGTATAGAACTCCTCAACGAAGTGGATCCACTAAGCTATGTTTAAAAATAGATAAGGAATCATCTCAAAAGTATGACCCTTTCTACCCACGTTAGCTACATAGTTTATGGGGGTTGTGAGTTGTTTGAACTCTCCCCATATCGGTGCTCAATACTACTCCCAAAATATAATTTAGCTCATATGTTGTAAAAAAAACATTTCCTCATCCCAACTTTGAGATTATTACTCAAAAGGTTTCTCTTAAAAGATATAGTACTCAAAACTTGTCATGAACTCTTTTGGAAATAGGTGTTTCCTCTTTTCTTAAATGTATACACATTTACTCTTAGGAATACTTAGTTCCCATATATCATTGTGAAAAAATGAACTCTACTCTCCTCATCCTCAAACTCAAGTACTCAAGTCTTAAAACAATTTTTAATAGATTGTAACGGACTTCTTAAAATGATTCGAAAGAACTCTCAAGACTTAACTCTTAACTCTGCCTTTAATTTGAATTATGAATTCAAGGGTTATGATTCATGTAATGAATGATTTCTCGATATTTTAGAAGTAGTTTATAGTAGTTAGAATCAATAGGGAGTGAAGGTACACTTTAAAAGAACTCAGACGGGGAAAACGATGTAAAAAAGGGCAGAGGTAGGCGACCCAAACGCACTGTTGGCACCCCCGTACCAGCCCTCCCACAAAACTATCCGACAAATTTTTCTTCTCATTTTCTGACCCTAATTCATCTAGGATCGATTTCTTTTCTCAAATTTTTCTTAGATTCAATTACCCAATACAAATACACGAGAATCTACTCATAAAAAACTCTCAAACTCATACACTTATCTGAAGAACTCATCAAATCCATCCTAATTCAAGAACGAAAGCAATACTTCAAGAACACTCATCAAGAACTTAAATCTTTCAATCTTTATGGATGATTTCGAATATGTAAATCAATATTGGCGTGTTGGTGAAGGAATCCAACACTATGAAAACTTAACATCTCGATTTGACGAAACAAACCCTTGATTCATAAGAGATCTAGTTCGTTCTTCCTTTTCTCCTCTTTTCCACTTCTTGAACTCCTCTCAAAACCCTAAGCGTAATTTAGGATTGTAAAACTGACCCAAATTAGATTTGACCCCAGAATATTACTAAAATTCATTTTTATCTGATGGGGTAAGGAAAAGACCAAAATACCCCTCACTAATTTAGGTAACTTTCCTTAATTGGACAGGCTGACTTCAAATGGGCATATCTCCCTTATACTAGCTTGAAATTTAGCAAACTTGGTGGCATTGGAAAGAGGATTCCAAGAGCTTTCATTTGATATTTTATGGGCCACCTAACTCATCCTGTACTGAAAGTTATGGTCGTTTGAAGTTGATCAAAAACTCATAACTGAAGCATAACTAGTAAAATTTTAGATTTGGCTCTTTCCAAGTTAGTTCATTCTAAATTTAGCTCTTTCTAAGGCGGAATGTTACACAAGGTCCTTTAATTATCTTCACAACTAATTTGAAAATGTATATATCTAAGAACTCGTTTAAAAATGTTCTCAAATAGTTAAGAATTGATATTCAGATACTTTTTAAATTTGGCAAACAAATCAATTTATTAAAAATAAAATTACCGAACAAGACCTTATAGTTTTTCTATTAAACCTCACCCACTTCTTTTTTCAGAAAAATATTTAAAATTGACCAATGACTTTAGGAGTCCAAGGTATATGAAGTAAATAAATTATTTTTGTACTACTATATAGAAGGAATATTCTTTAAGTAAAAAAAGTGTAATGTGAAAATTGATTAAAAAAGAAAAAAAAACTTCAAGTCATAAAGAAAATCATAGTTGTGGAGATAAAATAAGAATACTTTTTATTACTTTGAATGTTTTTGTGCATATGTTTTTTTTTATTCACTAGCAATATTATCACAACTCCTTCAATTTACTGCATTGTTTAGTTGGCTTATTTTTTTCTATACACATTAAAAGATATATTTTTTCATATTAATAATGATAGAATGGATTTGTTTGTCTTTTTCTGCATCTTTTTTCCCATCTCTTTTCTTTCTCATTCTCCTTAACTAAATATAATTTTTTTGGTTAGTAAATTATCAACCATCATTCATAATTTCATATTATTGTATATTTTGCGTTTCATTATGTTGCACACTATTATAATAAATGGTTTTCCATTTTAACAATGAAATTGTAGATTTCTTTTTCCTTTTTTCAACCTCTTAGTCCTCTCTTTTTTCTTTCTCAAACTTTTAAAGTCAATACAATTTTTGATTTGTAAAATGTCACCCATCATTCATTTACATGCCATATTTTTTTATTACCTACACTTTGTAATAAATAATTTTCCATTTTAACAATTAAAATGTAGATATCATTTTTTTTCTTTTCTTTATTTGCATTCTTCTTTTTCTTGTTACTTTTATCACTCATTATTCTCAAGTCAAAAAAATATTTGCTTTGTTGTGTCTTGTCTTCCATTTGGTGTTCACCCTCATTTTATTCTCTTTCTCCATTTCATTCCGGATTATGGCCTCATCGAATCATCAAATACTGTGAGTATAAAATTTATGACTTTTTTTTTTATGATATATGGTGTTTTATCGTGTTCTTCTCTCCTTTTATGTTTTCATAATTTGAGGTGAGGACTTTTTTGATAAATTTTTTTTATGTAAAACATAAATTTATATATATATATTTTGAGTATTCTTTCAAAATGGTTGAGTTGATTTAAAACATGTCAAATTGTTGATTGGGGTCAATCTTGGTGAGATCAATGGAAAATAAATGGTTGCGTCAAAATTATAAAATAATAGGTCATAACTCAATCCATTGAATTCAAAATTATTTTTCTTCTTTTTTAATAGTTTTATTTTCTTACTTTTTCAATCAAACAATAAAATATATTTTTCTGTCATGTACCATGAAATAAACAAATTAAAATACATACTTTTTATTTTTAGATTTTTTTTTTCTTGTGAATATTTTGGCTATATATCTAATAAAAATGACCCTAATTTCTATACAAGTGCCTTGTTTCATGCCCAAAATGATCTATTAATTTAAAAAATTAAATCCAACCTACTAAAACATGAAAAGGGTAGATGGATTTAAAAGGGTGAAAAATTATTTATACCTACATTATCCTAAATTTAGGAAATTTGTTAGTTATTAAAGTTTTTGCTTAATCTTACTATATTTTCATTTTCTTAACCCTTAATTAAGCTCCAACTTAAATTAATGTTATACATTAGTATTAACTCTTTTTTCTCATATTCACCATGAGCTCAACTAATAATAGGAACAAATAGAGACAATTTGATAATTGTATGGTCATGAGAGGACAAAAGTATAATGAAAGGATGAGATTGACCAATATAAAATAGAATAAAGTCATATTTTTTTTTTTCCTTTTAATTAATATTTGATAGGGACTTCATCAGGAAAATATTTTAGAGAAAATTGTTTACATCAAATTAGTGAGATTTTATTGGTTATTCTTCCAGTTGGACAGGTGTCTTTATGCTTACTTTGTTAAGAATGGGATGTATGAGGCTGCTACGGCATTCGCCAATGAAGTTGATGTTGGAACTCCCACAGATGATGGTAAGTCTGTCTTTAAATTTATAACAAATTATTATTTATTAAAAGTAGTCTCCATGTGGCTTGTAACTTAAGGTGAAATGTGAAATCAGTCATCAATATTTAAGTTATGACAGGCTGTCTAAGTCATTTCCATTTGTGTTCCGGGCCTTACTTGAACTTTGGATTAATCAATGATGTTTCATGAATCAGGGTATACTTTTATGGATGATCAAAATAGTTTTAGGACTTAGAAATTTCTAATAAAGGTCCACAAATGTGGACCGGAATCCTTCATCCTTTAATCCACTTGGTGCTAAGTATAACTCTCATGGAAACATGCAATTAAAATAGAAACAAAAATTATCCTAATAATATTGAATCACACTAATAACTGATAAATACTGAGTAGCTCATAAATCAGGAAAACTAATTTTTTTAGTGAAAGATACTTTATATTAAGAATAATAAATCATGGAAAGCAAAATAATTTGAGACATACATCTAACATATCATAATTTGTAGTGGAAACACTTGATATTAATGTGTTCATGAAAATTGCATTTAAAACATGAAATTCATAAGTAAGACATGCAATTAAGGATCATTTATGAAGAAGAATTAATTTACAGTAAAAACCCATAAAATCATAGAAACCCTAGGGTTGGAGAATTCATAAGAAATACAAAAAAGTGTAGTTCTTTGGGACTCAATGGGTGAAGGGATATCCATTGATGAAATTCCAACATACCTAGAATGAAGACCCCTAGCCTGAATTCCTTGAATGGAGACTTAAAGCTTGGAACCCTAGTTTTGCTTGATAGAAAACTTGAGAGAGAAGACATTGATTTTGGAGGGTTATGCATGAATCTATGCACATGTTATAGAACTATCTTTCTTATGCACGAAGAGAACTGGAGTATCCCATGGAGATACGTTGGGCATGATGAAACCTTTGTTTAAAATGTCCTTTAACTGATCTTTCTACTCCTTAAGATTATCTGGACCCATTCCATAAGAAGGGCCAAAAATAGGCTCGGTATTTTGAAGAATGACTATTCCAAAGATAATTTCCCTTTTGCAATGAAATACGGGAAGATCCTCGAGAAACACTTCTGGGAGTTTATTCACTACATGGACCGACTAAAGACTTAGGATTTTGGAAATGGAATCCATAACACAAACTAGATGGTTGATGCAACTCTTTTCAAATATCTTTATGTCCTTAAGGTAAGAGACAAACCGACCTATCGGCAATGAAGTACTACCCTTCCATACTATGACTGACTCATTCAAAAATTGAAATATAACGATTCCTGTTCTACAACCATCTAAGGTATTACAAGTGAGTAGCAAGTCCATGCCACAGATGATATCAAAATTAGCATGACTAACTCTTCTAGCTCAATTGAGGTTATTTTATGAACGATGGAAAGTAGGCAATTTCTGTATATCCATTTAGCTAAGATTACATCATCAATAAGAGTAGACATTGATAAGGGTTCTAATAGGATTTCTGGAATAACATTAAATTTCATAGCAACATAAGGAGTAACAGAGGAAAGTGTGATCTAACAATGCATAAGCTTCAATTTTAAAGACTCATAACAGACTAGTGACTATATCATGTGAACCATCATGATCCTATCGAATTTAAAAAGCTTAGAAGTTGTTGTTGTGCTATCCACCACTAGTTCAAGATGAGGTACCTTGCTTATTTAGGTGACCTTCTAGAGCTATTGTAGTGTTAGGCTGAGTTGGCTAACGAATATCCTTGCCCTTTCCTATGGCCGATAGGCAATCCCTCAATCTGCATTAATAAGAGGAAAGCTTCAAGCTTGGAAAATAAATAAAAGTGAGAACATGAACTCCTAGTGCTTTTGGAATGCCTAACTCGACTATGACATGTCAGACAACATCAAAAATACCAAACATTACTGATCATACACTCTCTTTGATTATTCTTACAACACTTTTGACAGACTAGAAAATGCGACCACTAGTAACACTGTCTTATGTTTTAGAGCATGGTGCCAATCCGTGTTATCCTTTCTGAATATAGAAACTAGAGAACTCGTAAAATATGGGGTCGAGATTGAGTACTTCTGATGAAACAGATATTGACTACCACCTCCTAACCTCTGTTAAGAGTAGTCAACATTATCTATTCTAGCGCTCTTTTTATCCCTATCACTCTCTTTGAGCTTTTCCTCCTCGATCTTCTGAGAATGAGTTGTCAAGCTAGAGATGTTGATCTCCTTGATCAGCATCACATTTCTACATTCTACAATCTCAAAAGTACCATAGACAAACTTACACACGCGTGCCCTAGAGACAACAACCATTGTCCGAGCATACTTCGAGAGTTGAGTAAATATGAAAGTATACTCCTTCACTTTCATGATAATCTAAGGATATTCAGAGAGAACCATCTTTCACATGCATGAAGAGAATTATGTAGTTTCTCCAATTAAGCTTATACCCCCCTTATTCGAATTTATGTGTCATCGGGCCCAAAAATTAGAGAAAGAAAAGAGGACTTTTGAAACATGTGGTGTAAACAAAGGTTTACACATGTGTGACTACAAAATATCATATTAGCATGAGGATTTTAAACCTAAAATATTTTTAAATACATAAATGTTACATTTTTGGGGGGATAAATTAATAAAGAAAGTGTGTCACATAAAATTGGATTAAAGGGAGTATATAATACAAAAAGTGTCCACAGAAATAGAATGGAGGGCATGATAGTAGATGTAATTCTTTGAATTTTATGGTTCAATTAGTGAGGGTCACTTTATTCTCAACAACTCTTTTCGTGTTTAAGAATTGTATAATTTGTTGTTCTTTATTTTAGAATGTTCTGCAAAATATAGTGACTGATTTTTTATTTGTTATGATGTGCTAATGTACAATAATTTAGTTTTGCTATTTGTTCAGCTATCGAATCACTGGAGGGATTTCTAGCAGATTGGTGGGATTCGTTCTATAGTATGTTCAGCTCTATTTAGGCTAAGTATGCCCAAGATCCATATGCTGAGGTTTTCCCTAGCTTTTTCTAGGTTAAATTTCTCTTTTTTTTTTTCTATTCAGACTAAGCATTCCCAAGATAATCTAAATGCACGAGTTGGTTAAATTTTCAGGCTGCTCGGACTATGGATAATGTGGTATGTCAAGTCCCTTTTGTTGTGCCATCATCTTCTCCTCAGAGGGCACCATTTGTAACTGATATTAGGTATAACTATGTTTGATTTATTTACTAATAAGGACCATTGTTTCTTCATGTAATGTAATTTACAGTGGCTTCTTATTCAGTTAACTTCATGTTATATGTGTGCTATTTTGTTCTTTAACAAAATCATGTTTCCATTAGGTTTTGTGCAAACACAATTTTGACCACAAAACTTAGTTTATCCAATTTCCCGGATAACTAGTCATTGCTATGATATTACATCGTGAAAGCATTCATTTGGTTGTTGAAGTTCGTGAATCAGATGATTTCTAACTCTTTTTGTTTTTGATGTACCCTATAGCCACCAAATTGAGCTGATTCCAAATATGTCTCAACAAAGGGAGGCCATAGTATGTTTACATTTCTAAGACAACAATAGTTTCTTTTAATGTTCGACATAACTTACAAAATTTTATTCCTTGCAGGATGAGGAAGAGGATATTGAACAAACTATGAATATGGAACCAATCGTCAATACCCCTGAAAAGGCTATGCTTCCGGTTCTAGATCCTTCTTAAAAGGTTTGTATTGATTTAAAATATCTTGTATTTATGGTTTAGAATCTCTTGTGTTTGTTCTTGATAGTACATGTGATCTCACCTAAGTAGTTTCTAGTCTTATTTGTTGACTTAACATGCTTGCATTAACATCGTAAGTAAATGAGCTCAATGTTCTATGTGTATTTATATGGATTAGGTCAACTTCATTCATGTTTAGGTTTAAGGATATGAAATATTTTCACTAAGATAAGGTTACAGCTAATTAAAGAATGCACTTTGAACCAAAATAAGAATGTTAATTTTTGCTAATGTATGATCATATTTGTATGTTATTAGTCCTTCATGGATCATTAATTAATTCTCCAGTGTAATGGAAACTCATATCAAATTTTCTGCTAATCTTCCTATCAGGCTCTTCCACCTCTGGTATGCAGCAAGCTCCTTGATCTATCATTATTGTGCACAAATTAAAGTGCAAATAACAACCCCAACAAACTCAGTGAAATTCCATAAGTGGTGTCTGAGTAGGGTGATGTATAAGCAGCCTTAAAGTGAAGTTTCTTGATGGTGAATATTAAGCCACTAATACACTCAGATGAGGCAAAGAGGGTTTAGGTTTCAATAGTGAGATAGATTAACATTGATAGATTTATACATTAGTGATTCAGAATAAGGTTAAGGTCACGAGAAAAATTTAGTATTGATTATTGATTCCTCAATTAACATTATACTAATGATAGATAAGCATTTTCTAATTAAACTCCAAATAGTTGTAAAGATATTGATCCTCGATATTTGAAGAAACATTATGTTGATGTTTATTGTATTTAGTGCATTATTAGGCTTATATTTTATTTTTTATAAGTTGATATTAGATTAACAAGGAGTGTAGTCAGTCAAACTACAAATTTAGTGTCAAAATGATAAGGGCAGACTGGTGCATGACATATCTTTCATTTCAGTCGAATCTGGGCAAGGTCCGTGCATCTTCCATCAATATAAGTAGACATCCTATCTTGATGCAAACATTATAGGCTGATTCCACCGAGGCAACTTTACAATTGTTTCAAGGCCCCACTTCGTAATTTCAAAATGATAAAAACATAAAGAGATTGCACCTGCTTTTCTTGTTGTGATTTTCTCTAAGAAGTAATTTATTTATATAGTCTCTTGAGGTAGAGACCACCACAAGAGTAGGTTGAGGAATTTTTTTGTGTTGCAATATTTAACTCACATGATGAAAGGGGAAACATTGTGACTGTTCATCAAATGCTGAATAAGTTATGAGGGAGAGTAAAAGAGGCAGGGGATCCCTGATTGGTAAAGGGGAAAGTAATGTTAGCGCAATTAATTTCGAGTTCCTTTACACCTATTATGTCATTTTAGAAAATTAACTCACCGTCTTTCCTCATTTGAAAAGACAAGGAATTATTTACCACACAGAGAAAATAATATAATCCGCTTAAAGAGGTAAACATTGATCGTTACCTAGCTCAAGGTGCTTTGAGAATTAAGCCCTCCATATGAAAATATTAGGATGATTTACCTATTTTCATCATTCTTGATGTGGTGATAACACCATCAAGAAAACTTATACTATGAGTTTACATTGTTTTAAAAACCAACAAAAAAAATGCAACAAGATCTATGGTCTTGTAGAAAACAATAAGAATTGAAGTGCACACTTATTTGAATTAAGACACACATGTTATAGGAAAAAATACAAAACATGTATGGATTCAATACTATAATAAAGTTGATGTTAGGACAATCCCGCATAGTAAATTGATTGCCTATTGGTGGGATTATTTTGTGCATCATTATTTGAAGGAAAACCCGATGCACTAAAGATCCAGCGATGCAAAGGTCTGGGGAAGACGAGCAAAAACTAATCTAAAGCACATAACTTCACTCATGAAGTAAAAGTTCCTTGTTTGCTTTGATTTATGGCTTTAAAGTCAAATTTGTCACTCCCGAGGTTACCTCTTGACATAACACGGGACCTAGGATGACGAGTGACCCCAAGCTAACCCTTTGTCTTGCATATATCAACCATACTGAGAATAACTGAATAAGATATATACTATGTGGAAGCTAAAAAAAAAAAGATAACTAGAAAATAGGGAAACCCCAACTAGTTTGAATGAATAAACCATACTAAGAGCTTAATAACAACTATATATCATAAACTTAACGATTCAAGCTGATTCAACTACTATGTCTGAAATGTCTATAACTGAGTTGAGTTGCTGGGACATGCCCCCAGCTAACTAATGTGAACCGAGAATCATGTCTATTGTTCTCAAAGTATGAGGACTCGCCACTGAAGCTGCTGAAATACGAACCGAGAATCGATCTAAGCACGATTTGGATGTTGAGTACCTGAACCTATATCATGAAATGATGTAGGGCAGAACATGTGTCAGTACTTGGAATGTACTGAGCATGCATTATATAGATACTAAGTTGAATATATATATATATATATATATATGTTAAACAAAGCATAACTGAGCAAGAATGTAAATATTTAAAGATAACTGAAAAGCTAATCTGAATGTAATGACGAATGACTAATCATGAAAATAACATGCTGAACTGGATGTTGAAGTACATACTAAAACCTGGTCAAATGCACTAAGAGTCTGAATATGGGAGCTAATATTAATCGACATAAACCACGTGAGCTAAACGTGGAGTCCGATGTATAGGCCCCATCGAGAGGACCCAGTATACCTTGCCAGGGGTATAAAGGCATAAGTGGTGTGATCACTAAATTTGATGCCCAACATAAGGGACTTATTCTCCTACGCGGGCACGTAGTTTTGGGACTATTAGGGTATATTGAACCCTAGTCCAACTTGGTGCTAAGTCTACTCCATACTGAATATGGTATGACACGATTGTAACTTAAATACTGAATAGCTCAAAATACAAACATGCCATGTGAAAATGCAACATATATATACTGAAATGTAACATTCGAAATTTGGAGCATGATTATCTATTTAACTGACCTAGCAAATAAAATTCGTGAACTAAGAGAATATAAACAAACTAAGGTTCTAAGTTTCATACAGGGAATTAAGCAAACTTTCCAAGAAAACATGACATTTCGATTAAGGATACTACAACAACTAAATCACAACAAAACTCCATGGTTTTAGAAACCTTAGGTCTGAACATTATATGGAGAATCACGTAGCTGACTTAATTCTAGGGACCTAGTGGATGAAAGGAACCCACTAGTGAAATTCCACACACCTTGTTCTTGGGAGGTTTGGTCGACTTTTTCCTCTTATTTTTGCTCTTTGTTTGATTGATTTTTTGGAGAATGAGGGTTCTGGTTAAGTATGACTAAGTTATTAAGCTTAGACTGGGTAAAACGACGTAGATTAGGCATTAAGCGACGTAGTTTAAGGCCCCCAATGCATAGGAAAATGACCTAAATGACCCTAACTGACTCTAAGGGTGATATGGTGTATGCATTCATCATTCCCTTAGGAAGTGGCACCAACAACCAAGCTGAAACACTTGCAGCTACTCATGGGATACAATGGTGTCGTCAGCATGGTTTCAAAAGAATCATCCTGGAGATTGACTCAGAACTGCTTACCAAATGGCTTTCTCACAAAATCAAACCTCCTTGGAGCCTGTAGCAACACATTTCTCCTCTTATCAACACCATCAGTCAGCTGGAATTTTTTCAGTGTAGACACACTTACAGGGAAGCTAACATTACTGCAGATTTTCCCTCTAAAAGAAGTCACAAAACTGACATAGTTCATCACTACTACACTTATCAACAACTACCAGTAAAGGCCAAAGGTAGTTATTTGCTGGAAAAGATGGGCATGTCCAACTTTAGAAGAAAGAGATTGAAAAGAATTAAACAACCTCCATGATGTTGCACTCCTTAGTCAACTACCCTGTTCATTATAGCTTTTCTGTTAGATTTAGCTTTTGGGATAGGCTTAGGTTTTATTCTCTTCTTACTTTGTAAGGGGAAAGTCTCCCTTATTTATACTTCCTAGTTACTTTGTTTCGAGAGGAGTCCTCTCTTCTAGGTGCATAGATATTAGGTTTCCTTCATAGTACGGGGACGATTTGACTATCCTTAGAAGGAAGGTTGACTCTTGAACCACCATAGGACTGGAGGTAAGGTTTAATGTCCCCCTCCTTGTATTTTGCTTTTGTTTTTATTTATGATAAGGCCCAGTTTTCCTAAACCCTTGACCCCCCAAGGGTCGTTAATAAAAAAATAAAAAAAATAATAGAAAAATTGACCCTAACTTAAAAGCTGACGAAGGCCATCCACGGAGGGACCTACAGATCATCGTTTGGACTACTAACCGTCGACTGCGGTCGTCGTCTACCCGATACGGCTTCACTAAAAATAGCATAACGTTTTACTCAAAGATGGGATTTTAGTATACTTGGTGGCGTTGGAAAGAGGATTCAATTATCTTTAATTTGATAGGTCACGGGCCACCTAATTCATTTTGTGCTAAAAGATATGACCATTTGAAGTTGACCCAACATCCATTTCCCTCCAATTCGATGTTGACGCTCACCTACGCTTAGACCTACGATCTGTAGGTCCAACCATGGACAGTACTGGTTGATCGTAGGTGGGTTCAAAGACCATCAAACTCTGGACCCCAATAATGGAACCAACCTACGGTCCATGATTCAATCAATGGACCGTGGTTCACGGTCGTAGGTGTCATCTTTAGATTCTAAAATTCTCCTAAGTCTAGGATTGAACCATGGGACCCCACTTACTATCCATGGGTGGTTTTTGTTAGTTCTGACACCAGATTCTGGAAAGCTGCATTTCCTATTTTCTCGAGTCTGAGATGTTACAAAATTAATGGCCCATAAGGACACCATCAGACTCAGCTCAATTGCCATCATACCATGTTTGAAAGTTTTTTTTGTTTACTTTGATCCCTTGTGTATTCTTCAAGTAGCTTCCGAAGTCAATAAACCTTCTTTCGATGCCATTCCAATTTCAAGAAGTAATTACTAGAGGGGCCCGACCGGGTACAAGAGATTTCAAAGGATGTTAGAAACTTTGGAGAAAGATCTAAAATGCCCCTCAACTATTTGAATTAGTACAAAACTATCCTTCATCCCCCTTTTGACCCCGAAATACCCTTGACATCAATCTTTTCTCTAAAAAAATACCATTATGTCTAACGGTTCATACTTATAAGGTAGATGGAGGGTAATATTGTATCAAATCTCATAGTTTAAGGGCATTTTAGGGTCTTTTCTGTTAAAATGATTTGAAATTACTTAATTTATGAGCTCATATGATTGGCCACATGTTGAATTCCATAGTAAGCTAAACATATAAAAACAATTAGTCCTCTACTCTCTACACTCCCCTCCCCTCCACCCCTTCACTTCCTCTCCCTTCCACTTTTTCTTTTTTTGATCTTTTCCACCATTTTCAATTTTAATTTTGTTCAACTTATGACAAAACAAGGGAGAAAAAAGAAGGAAAAATAATGATGACATTCATATAGAAACAATTAGTTCAATAAAGAATGATTTAGTTAATTAACTATGTACGTATACTACATTTTTTCTTTTGTGTGTACCCAAAATTCATAATTAAAAAAAAACCTTTTCTCATATCCCCACCCCACCTCCATCATGATAAAAACACAAATTAAAAGAATATGAACATGTAAGTTTATTTCATGTTGAAGTTCTAGATATTATAATTATTATAGAATTTTTTTTAAAAAGATTAAAAAAAGGAAATGAACAATACATTTTGATAATTGATAGAAAAAAATTATATTAATAAGAATAATATAAAAACATAGATGGACCTCTATTTATGAGTTAGATTATAATAAATTAGAGGTTGATTAAAAATGAAACAATTATAGAAATCCCACCTTTTAGTTTACTTATTACCATTATCCCCTATAAGTTTTACAAATTTCCAAAATCCCTCATTTTCGCGCATCAGATTAGTGTATCTCGTGCATCAGATTAATTTATCAGCACTTATATTATTGTATCTCGCGCATCAGATTAGTGTATCATGTATAAAATATAATGTATCTTACTTAACGATTAATGTATCTCGCGCATCAGATTAATATATCAGCGCTTATATTATTGTACCCGTTTGAGGGATTTATGTAATTATAAACTTTTAAGGGATAAATTGTAATTTTGCATTAAAAGTATGTGATTTCTGTAATTTGCCCATTAAAAATAGGGGAATATGAAGAAATAATCAAATTAATTATTTTTTAATATGATTTTCAAGTGTATAAGGTCAAAATATGAATCATATATGGTTTTTATTATTAAATTAAAAAATATTTTTTTTTAAAATGTGGCTTCTATTATTTATTAGAGAATATTTGAAATTTAAACAAATCAGATTAGGCAATATAATAAATATATATTTATCAATTTTACTTTAGGTAAGCTGTTAAAATAAGATCAAACATGAGCCAAAGAGTTAATATCGAGGACATTTTTGAGCCAAAAGATTGGTGTTAGGATATCTGGTGGCCGAAATGTCACGACCCGAGACTACACCCTGGACGTGGTCGACACTTAAGAACCATTGCTGGTCCCCAAGCGAACCTTCATCCTGGCTGACTACAAGCGGAAGACTAACTTAAGAATGCAAAAGCTTAAACCTGAAATAAAATTTGATAAACTCAACTTTGTAAAACAATAACTCAAATGAACAACTTAAAATAAAAATAATATATTCAACTCGCCATAAAATAGGTAACTTAAGTCTTTAAAATATTTAATAAAATAAATAAATAATATATGCTTCTCAACTATATTGACTATCTATGAAGCCTCTAACTAATAAAGATGGATGTTGGGACAAGACCCCCGACATCATGACTAAACTGAAAAGTAAATGAAATCCTCCGAAAAGAAGGAGGCTCACCATAGCTAGCTCAAACTCCTGGATGTATCAACGAAGATATCCGCCAAACTCTTTGAATTCATTACCATCTTAATCTCAAACACTTGACTCGCTTTCTCATCTTGTCATCTCCCCCTTAGGTCTAAAGCTAACACTTGAAAGCTATGGACATATTCCATCATCTCTAAATGGTCTACCTCTTCTTATAATATAACACTTGGGAGAAATTTATCTCATGCCTACTAAATTCTCTATAAGCGGTACTAAGACCTCTTTCTCCTCTTTCTAAGGTGTTTCCCTTAACCTCTTCTGGTTACATACCCTCTCGGTACACCTCTTAAGGCTCTTATTACTTTTGTGACTTAGCCACACTTCACTGCCCTTATCTAAAGGTTAGGGTTTCCCACTTGTACCACTCATATTTATTCCAGCTAACATCTCAATTCCTCAAGTCTTCTAGATCGAACCTCAAGACTAACATCAACACCCTCATGTTGCCATTCTTTTGATCATGACACTCATCTCAAATTCAAGCTTAATGTTTATTACTAAACCAGAATATCAATACGATTGCTCACCTACTATACTATAGTTTATTACTTAATCAGTTCTATAACCTTATGATCATCATGACCCTCTGAAACAAATCATAAGCCTATCTTAGATCTATAACTTTATGAATACTACTGCTCTTCTATTCAACACTTAAACTTGGTCATTTCCTACCCAATGACACTTCATCACTGATGCTTATCGTGACCAACGACACTAACCTACGGTACGAGTGTCTACGATCGTCGATAATATAGTAACCCAACCAAGGGTTGGGGTCGTGTCCCAAGGGTGTGGTTTTGAGAATAAATAGAAAAATATAATTTAGTTCTAACTATTCGTAGCTAAAGACATTAACGATTAAAAACATTGTAAATTAAAAGGGGTGATACAAAGGTTTCAAATATCAAATGGGGATTTTGTCACAAGTAGTAAAACCAACAAAAATAACAAGAAAATCAAGTATGGGGACAAGTTCTTGGGGTGTGACCGCACTACAAGTTGAGATAAATCGTTGGGTACATTCTTTCGATAGAAAATTTTCAAGATAATAGTGACTATGCTAAGCTTTAAATGGAAATAAGTTCCCTCTCGGGCAACTTACCCCATTTCAAATGTGTTTCTCTCGGACTCCCATTTGCCACATGAAGGCCAGCCTATGTCTTACCCCACTCACTCTCTCGAGCTGAGTGGTAGGATATGTGACTAGGGCTCACCCTCTTGGGTTGAACCTCGTGTCGACCCACTCCTTAGGTCATCAGTCTAACGGTCTTGGTTTCGCGACCTCCCTCTCGGGCAAGCCGAAAACACATGGGTGGTTTTGTATTTGCAACTACAAACCCATTAAATTAAACCACAACCAATAAGTGAAATCACCATTAAAATACATCTAACTTATCATCAAGCAAGACCCAATAATAATATCAACACATATTTGCTAAATCACACCCCAAGAATGGGGTTTTTTAGCCACACATCAAGAAATAACAAAATACACCTAAAATGATACTAAAATCAAATGGGTATAAGGAATTAAACCTTGATTTAAGCAAAGGAAGAA
>JAJOOE010010285.1:0-29464 GCA_036250405.1 Solanum raphanifolium
ACAGCTAAACAAGTTTCCGGTAACTTCCGAAGCACATTTTTAAGAACTTTTTGGGTCAAATTCAAATATAATCATTTCATTAAGTTCTCGACTCCAAAATCACATGTGAGGCTCTAGTTTCACTCTATCATTTTCCGAGTCGTTACAGTAACACAACGTACTTGACCCCGAAGGGGTCTCATACAAGCCCTTAGCATATCATGAACATAAGATATTAGAAAAGTACAGAAAATTTAAAAACTTTATCCATACAATCGAAATCTTTATAAAATACAAGTGGAAGTCTTTACTACACTTTGTCTCAAACCATCTATACTCAACTACGAATTAAAACTCTTGGGACGCAGCCTATACAATAGTCTCAAACATTAAATAAAAGACATAAAGGAAATAGTGGGTTTTGTCCTCGAAGCTATGAGGAATCACCAAATCTTCAACTCTTTGCTCCTTAGAAACCTATCTCCAAGAATAGAACTCAAGTCTCCAAACCCTACATTTGATTAGAATGTAGGCAAAGTATGCGTTAGTACAAAATGTACTAAATATGTTAGCTAACATAACATCATAAGAGCATAAGATAAGGGTTAGTCAACATAAGACATAATCCACAATCATATGAAATTACTTCATGAAACATCAACTATAAGCATAAGAGACAATATCATCATCACAAGTAAAGTCTTCAATATATGCATCATATAGGCATTATTCAACTCTTAGTCATTTATACCAAATAAGACTACACACTTGTGCAATGCATAAAAGGGATCCCATAATACCATTCACACTAAGCATAACCTTGAAGTCATTATAGTCATACTTACCCTCCTTTGGTCTCATTATTAGCTTATTTCATATAGACAAGAGAACTATCACCTTTAGTCAATCATATCATGGAAGGAAAACTATAGCAACAACCCAAGCTAAACTTACACTATATAAGAGAACACTTCATAACTAGTTTAAAGTCATACTTGTGCAATGCACGAATGGCATCCCATATTACCACTCATACTAAGTACCACCTTAGGCTATAGTGCTCACTAGTTGGGGACTAGTCCCTCATTTCTGTTTGCCATTAATCATTTAAGGTACTTCTCAATTTAGTACAAGGCATGTCACAACACAAGAATGAATTCTATTTCTCAATTTAAGGCTGCCAAGGAATGACACCCTAATAGGCAAGACCATGCTATCATCTTGCTAACATAACTATATTATGCTACACTAACTACCTTGGAAGGCATACTATCATGCAAGTCCAAGCTACCCTAGGAAGGGTACAAGTGTTCCATCCTAGCTACCATGAAGTAGTCCTAGACCAACTAAGTCATGCTACCCTTACAAGCACACTATAATGCTAATGCAAGCTACCCTTAGGAGAGTATGATTCTCAATCCTAAGCTACCCTTAGGAGTGTATAAGTCCTCTATCCTAAGCTACCATGAAATGGTCTTGGCCAAACCAAGTCATGCTATCATGAAGGCATCCAAATAATGCTAGTTCAAGCTACCCTAGAAGAGTATGAATCCTCAATCCTAGGCTACCATGACTACCACTAACTCAAGCTACCCTTGACATGTATCTTACAATGCTAAGTCAAGCTACCCTTAGGAGAGTATGAATCCTCAATCCTAAGCTACCAAATCTTGGTCTTGTCTTACCAAGTCAAGCTATACATGAAGGGATTATATGTCACAACTTCAAGCTATTCTAGTCTAAAAAGCTTTGATTGATTTTAGGTTATTAAGCCAACCTAGAATCATTCTATGTGAGAGAACCTTGCATCTCCTTGCATATTTGTGTCTAAGTGTGTAAATGAGAATAAACTTTCAACAATACACAACAAGATCACATTATATTAGTTTTACTCTCAAAGCCCTAGCTATTTTGATTACAAGCCTTACTCTCAAAGATTTACTTCTTACTATCATCATTATACCTAGATTTCAAGGTATTCTAATCACATTCTTCATTAATGGGTGACTCTAGTCATAATTGATCATAAAGGTTCAATTTTAACTTTACTAGTCATGATCCATCATATGAACTATAATATAATTCAATTCATGTCTATATGTTCCTATTCTTGAACAATTACTACTAATAACATCAAATTCTAGAAGATCAAATCTAAATCTTCATTTTCACCTTTCATGGCATAAACCCACATAATATCAAGTTCATCAATTAAACTAGGGTTAACCATGGAAAACACATAAATCATCATAATATCATAATTCAATACTAAAACAATCATAAATAAGTATTATCCACTCAATTGGAATCATACTCAAACACTACCCATAAGGTAGGAAGAAACCCTAGCTAGAATTGGATTTTTGTCTTCATAATTGGGGGAAATCTGGGGGGGCTCTATGGGTGGAAGAACCCATAGATGAATAAGCTAACACACCTTGATTCAAAGCCCTAACACAAGCTTGAAACAATGGAGGAAATCCACCCTACTTCCTTCTCTTCTTCTTCCTCGTCTTCTTCTTCTTCCTCCTCCCCCTCTTCCTCTTCCTCCTCCGCCCCTCCTCCTCCTCCTCCTCTTCTAGAGAGAATTTCTTGAGAGAATTTGGGGTCTTGGAAGAATGATTTAATTGACTTAGTTTAGGAGTCTATTGGGCTTATATAGGTGGTCTAATAACTAAATAACCGACCTCACTTAACCCCTAACTAATTACCAATTAACCCCCAATCCCCTAACTTAAAATGATTTCACAGAAAATCTGCCCCACCCATGAGACCACACCCACGGACTGTGGGTGGGTCTATGGACCGTATTGGTCACTCGTGGGTGAGGGTCTGGGGATGGAAGTTGCAGGTAAGCTCAGGCCTTGACCAACGACCCCTTCCCATGGGGCGTGGGTCCATCCACAGCTCGTGGATGCCCTTCTGGGAGGCCACTGTTTTGGACAGCTTTTGGGCTGTTTTGAGGTCCTCCTCAAGGACTCCTTGGTTGGTCCTTGGGGGGTCTTACCTTGACGCCCTAAACCTAAAACCCTCATTCTAAGTAAGGGAAGTCATTTTACGAGCTTAAACCTCATATCCAACTCTAAAACTCTCATGCAAGACTCTAGAACTCTCTTGTTTAGCTTATTAGTTTTCCGGGTATTACAATATCTCCCCCTTGGGAACATTCGTCCTCGAATGACATTTCTAACACCTCTCAGAATTAAAGACTCAAGACTAGCTGCCCATTATGCATGTAATACATCTAAATGCACACAACCAAGGAAAAAAGCTTCAATTCCAAGCTAAGCATATTCAATGAAACATAAGGGAGAAGAAACTACATCTACCAACCCAAAATGCATGAAATCTATATTTACTCATTTTCAAGGAGGAACTACCATCTCCTAACTAAAACATGCTCAACATCTACTCATGGAGCCTAAATGCAAATTACTCTAAAAAAACATTTATTCATGGAGGAATCTTTCAACTCAAAACTAAGGCATGCTCATTAATTCATCTAATGAAGTCTATATGCAACTATACTCAAATGCACTCAACATGAGGCAAAACAATGCATTAATGTCATTTCTATCAAGACCTAAACTTTTTCATGAACATTCATATAAGGAAATCACGGAAACACATAAACACACAATAACCTTGCTAGGTAGGCACACCATCTCCCCCTTGGGAGTAAGCCTATACAAACTCTTCTAAACATTATTCATACTAAAGACAACCTCAAAGTCCAACATAACAAGTCACAAAAGACAAGAAATCCGAAATTTACTAAAGCATGAAACACATATCGGTAGCAGCATGAGGAGATCAGTCTTGATCTTCTCTAGATTGGAGAGCATAAAACCTATTCTTCTTTTGAGGCTCCACATCCCCACTACTAGAGGCAACTTGCTTATCCTCTCTTCTTGTAACCCTTGCCTTTGGACAATCTTTCATCTTGTGGCCACTCTCACCACAACTAAAGCAACCCTCTCTACCAGCCAAACACCTACCCTTATGTCCCTTACCACACCTAGCACAAGGGGGCCACAGGGACTCATTACTTATCCCTTATGGCCTAGGGTTAGACACCCTTTCACCCTTATACTTAGGAGCATTAGAAGAGCCTTGTTCGGAAAAAAATTGTCGATTCCTAGAACGACCATGTCCATCGGACCCCTCATGAAAAGACTTATCATTATCCATCTTAGACCTCTTTTTCTCTCTAGATTTTTCCTCTTTAAGTTTATCTTCCTCCATTTGTTGAGCATACACCATAAGACGTGAGATATCCATATTATCATGGAGCATTGTCGTACGACATTCTTTTGCTACTATGCTGGACACCCCCGTCACAAACCTACTCATCATATCCCTCTGACTTGCTACCATAGATGGAGCATACTTAGACAATAGAGTAAATTTCAAGGAATACTCTTTAACACTCATACTACCTTGCTTAAGGTTGATGAATTCTTCCACCTTAGCCTCCCTCAACTCTCGGGGAAAGAACTTATCTAGAAATGACTTCTTAAACACCTCCTACTCTATAGGACCCGCTTCTATCGGCCTAACATCTTTGCATTGTTCATACCATATTTGAGCAACATCCTTCAATTGGTAAGCGGCTAGTTCCTCTTTATCTACATAAGTCACCCCCATGGTAGCAAGCACCTTATACACCTCATCTATAAACCTATTAGGATCCTCTTCCACTTTGGAGCCACAAAACTCGGGAGGGTTCATCCTCAAAAACTCTCTCACCTTAGAAGCAGCCACCCCTTTATTGGGTTTGTCGGATCTACCATATCTTTATTGATTTGAGCCGTCACAGTTTGGGCTTGGGTAGTCAAAGCTTGGGCCAACATTTGGATAGCCGACCTAATCTCCGTATTTGACATCTCTGGGGGATCAATTGGAGCTTGAGGAGGAGCTCGGTGTGGAACCTCTTGCTCCACATTGCCTTTATCTTCTCTCATAGCATTTCCCCTTGTATTAGCCATACCCTGAAAATCAACGGGAACAGATTAGAAGAAGGACCTACTAGAGCCAAACTTTATCGCACGACTTAGAGAATGAAGAAGTGAGATTTCCTAAGCATCCAATAGCCTCCTATTCATAAATGTGGCACGCTTCATATTTATAAACAAGACACTACTAGACTAGTCTGAGACATTCCTAGAACCATTCTGAACCTTGTGCTCTGATTACCAAGTTTGTCACGACCCAGGGGTATACCCTAGAAGTAACACGACGTACTTGACCCCAAAGGGGTTTCATACAAGCCCTTAGCATATCATGAACATAAGATAATAGAAAAGTACAACAAATTTAAAAACTTTATCCATACAATCGAAATCTTTATAAAATGCAAGCGAAAGTCTTTACTACACTTTGTCTCAAACCATCTATACTCAACCATGAATTAAAACTCTTGGGACGCAGCCCATACAATAGTCTCAAACATGAAATAAAAGACATAAAGAAAATAGTGGGTTTTGTCCTCAAAGCTATGAGAACTCATCAAATCTTCAACTCCTTGCTCCATAGAAACCCATCTCCAAGAATAGAACTCAAGTCTCCAAACCCTACATTTGATTAGAATGTAGGCAAAGTATGCGTTAGTACAAAATGTCCTAAATATGTTAGCTAACATAACATCATAAGAGCATAAGATAAGGGTTAGTCAACATAAGACATAATCCACAATCATATGAAATTACTTCATGAAACATCAACTATAAGCATAAGAGACAATATCATCATCACAAGTAAAGTCTTCAATATAAGCATCATATTGGCATTATTCAACTCTTAGTCATTTATACCAAATAAGACTACACTCAAGTAATTGATATGCTCAAATTACACGTCCATAAAGAAGTATAAGCGATCGTTATCAAGTAAATAACCCAACTTGGAGGTTTGATCGATCCCACGAGGAATATGGTTTAGACTTTAAACTTAATTTACGATTATATTCGTTTAGTCAAAGTACTTCCGAAACAAGTAATTAAAGGAGGGGGATTTGTGAAACAAAATTTGAAAATTATGTGAATAATTAGTGAGCAAAATTCAAACTTTAGTTGTTAACAAGATGAGAGAGAAACTAGGGTGTACGTGTTCCCCATAAGCTTATACCGCGGTAATCCTAGTAATAGTAATCCTTTCCTAGTGTATTACATGTAAAGTGATAAGTTAGGTATCTCTAATTCCTTGGTTCGGCAACTAGAGAATTTCACCCCGCACCTTGGTCCCGCTACGTGTGTATAATTTACTAACCCTTACCTTTACCTCATATTAGACATCACATTAATGTATGACTTAGTTTTCAGCCTCGCACCAATTGACATTAGACTATTATACAGTATCACACTAAATCTATGTTGATAATTCTTTTCTTATTAACTACATCCTTGGTCCGACAAGTAGCAACAAGGCAAGTTCTAACGTTTGCAACCGCTAAAAAGACTTCTAAATGAAAGAATTATCAATGCATGGAATAACACTATTCAAAATTTACTTAGTTACTATTCATACTTTGTTAATCGCTCATGGTTCCCACAACCCTAGTTGTGGATTTAGTTACCCATAATAGCAAGAACACAATTCATATTTTTAGATGAAGAAATCATGAACTTACGTAATAAGTAGAAGAAACCCAGAATCTCAACTTGAATTTCAAAGTCAAAATCTTCAAAACGAACTTAAGGAAATCAAGAATTGCTAAAATTGCAAGTTAATCTCCAAAGCCAAAAACTAGAACAAAAGTAATAATGTCTAAACCCCAAAAACGAGGTTTACATGCCATATATATAGAATAACAAGTCCCAACTAAAAAGGAAATGAAATAAGGAAATAAAGTTTCTGGACGCAGTTGTAATTGACGTGACTGACCTATGGACCGTGGACTGACCTACGGTGCGTAGGTCCCTTCCGTGATTTAAGACTTGAGACAATTTTTCAACTTCACAAATCTCCAACTTCTCAGTGCCGAATAACGACTTAACAGCACGGACCGTGACTCGATCCACGATCCGTAGATCCTCCTCCGTAGTTTCATACTTAGACTTTTGAAATCAGGTACTGGAACCACCTTCTTTGAACCATTTGACGGAATTGTAGGACGGCCCGTAGGTTGATCTACGGTCCGTCACTTGTAACCGTGATTCCACACTTAGTCAAGAATTCCCTGATTTTCCTCCAAGCCTTTCCCATTGATCTACGCCCTTCACCTATGGACCTGACTGGACCTACGGTCCGTAAGTCACGTTCGTAGGTGTCTTTTTCTGCAACATTTCCTCAGCTGTCTCCTAACTCCCACGTCCGAACTTATTTCCTGCAAACACGATAAAAACTCATTAATACGAATACAAAATGGCTCTAGACACACACACAACTCTTAAGTGAAATGTATTAAAAATACCGTAAACTCACGGTATATCAACGCCCTCAACTTAAATTTGTTGTTTGTCCTCAAGCGACACATTAAGACTCTAAATGACACTTGTATAGAAGCAAACATTCAAGCACAAGTAGTCACATGGCTCTCTATCCCGACTCTCTTTTTGAGTGCAAATCTTTTCTCTTAGACTCAACAAGCTAACTCATGCGGATCATAATATGACAAAGATTGACCAATCAACACACAACATACACTGTTTTGCTATCACCAAGGTACCAACTTTCCGACAATGTAACTAGTGTCCTTACTTCAAAGGAAATCCCTTTTTCACACAATGAATATGATTTTGAGTACAAGGATTCATTCAGCACTCACGCTCAGAAGTAATTTCAAGTACAATTCGTGCTCAATTCCTTAGGCTTGCCCTTATTTTCACTGCTTAGACTCTCCAAACTAGTTGCTAGGATCACTATAGGACTTTTCTTAGCTTATAATGTAGGCTCGGGGTGGGTCAAGTGTGGTACATTTAGGTACTTTTTAGTGACTTTCTGCCCTCCTTGACATTACATTGGCTAGTTACCTCTTCTTTGACCTATTTTTGGCAACTTTTCATCTCAATTTCTTTCCCATAACTCTTTTCAACCAAGGATGTGACTTTTGACTCCTTTTTCTCATTTTCTTCTTTTTCTTTTACTTTCTTTTCTTTCATTTCTTTTCACACTTTTCTTTTGCTTCTTTTGCACAAAGTCACATCCTCTTTCATACTTTCTCCTTTTTTCAACACGAAAATCTTTTCATACCCTTTTTCCATTTTGTTTCCTTTTTCATAGCCATCCTCATCTTATGCATTTTCCATTAGTTGAGGCGCACAATGTCCAATGTCGGACCAGGGCTAAGATAAAGGTAACTTTTGGGCTCAGCCACCCTTAACTTAGAATTTTGGCCTAAGTCGAGGTGCACATGTCCAAGGAGGGACTGGGGCCAAGACAATGTTTTTAAGGGAAGGTGAGTTAGGTGAATTAAAAGAATTGGTCAATTTTAGGCTCAAATTTTTGGATCAAAAGGGAATAATGCTACCATTTGGTTAGATCATTTTAGGCTTAAGTGGACTAATTTGAACAATAGCCTATGATCACTTCCTAACTTCTAGCCTAGATTATTCTAGTAGGACCAACGGGGCAAGTTCTAGATTGGTACAAAATGTTCTGAACAATCAACTATTCTCACATCCTCTTGGCACATAGTTTCATTATCAGATTACCCAGTTCAAGTTGTAGCTTAAGTCATGAGATCAAGTTGGTTCTTTATCATGTCATACTCAGAGCTAACACATTCAACTCATTCTAGCCTACATATTTTAGTACATATCACAAATTTTTGACGTGTATAATTTTTTTCATTCATTATTATGCCATCATGCTTCATTCTTTCTCATGATTCTACACATACATTCCTAACACATGCTGGTTCAATAGAAATTAAAACAGTTTCTTGGGGAAAAAGAACACAGGCAAGAAAACCCCAAGAAAGGATTATGAGTTGGGTTACTTAGACTTCACCCTATCACTCAAAATCTATTTACCCTACCCCCAACAAAATAGAGTGGAATTGTCCCCAATGCACAAAATGTAAATATTAAAGGATTGGGTGAAGCAAACCTGTGGCGCATAGCGCCGAAGACTCATCAATAAGTGGGTGGATCCGATTTCCCGAAGCCCGTTAGAACAACACTTGGGTCACCCTCAGTAGTGCACATATCATCTATCACAACACCCTCAGTAGTGCTATCAATCACTCTTACTGCACCATCAATGGTGCTCACACCATCTCGCACAGTGGCCTCAGTGGTGGGCCTAGAACTCGAGGCTCCAACAGTACTCTCACGAACTCTCTGCTGGCGCAATTCTTCATCCACAATGGAGGCCTTCCTCGCCTGCTCATGCTGTTGACGCTCCCTCTTCTCTGACCTAGCATCCTCAGTAGTGTCAAAAATGTGACTAGAGCGGTGCCTCTTCTCACGAGCACGGGTGGGCTCGGGCTTTGCTACGTCATCTATGAATAAAACATCCAGGACTGTATCATCAGCCAGTGCAGTAGGTGCAACCTCCAATTTCTAAACTTGAGCTAAGGGCACAACAACATCTCCTAAAGATGGGGTGGCTCTAGATGAGCTAGGGGCCCAACTAGCGGCCTTAGATGGGGCAGGGTCATCACCCTGCATCTGCTCCGCATCATCTACTAAATCTGCTCCTAATGGGAGCATCGCAATCTGTGGACAACATTGTGGGGAAGCTATGTTGGCCTTATCCCGAATAAGGCCGATATCAAGAGTCTCAATCGCCTGTACCAAAGTGTCACAATGCCAGATAGGCACCCCAGAATCCCTGCACAACTGGAAGATCATACACGGGAAGGGTAAAGTGGTGGTGGTCCTAAATTCCCTCTCATGGATCTCCGCCAACAGCATGTGGGAAAACTCTATCTCAAACTCAACTACCAAGGCCGCAACCATCACTGCTCTGTCCCATGTAAGCGCATTATCGACCTTAGTGGGCGATATCCTGTTCCGCACTAAAAGCCAAAAGAACTTGGCCACTAAATTGAGGATGGCCTTTCGAATACCCAAGCGCGGTGTGCTAACCCACTCTGCACACTCTCCATCCACTGCTATGTGCCTGGCTAGCCAAAGTAATACGACCTCCCTCTGCTCTGCATTCCGCTGGAACGCTCCATTCATCATAATGTCCCACTGGTAATCCAATTTGGTTGTGGTTAGTGCCCAGACCGTAAAGGAATTGGCTGATGGTGATCTGCGATATGTCCACCGAAAAGCCTCGGACTAGAGTGGAAGTGAGAGGGTCCTGGGATGTGGGATTGGACCTCTTGTCGATAGAACCACATAGTGTGGCAGCATAAGAGACATAGAATTCTCTCACTATCTCCTCACTATAGGTCCTAGGGCTCTGATCTATCCACTCACATTTATGTTTTTGATAGAGCCGGTGGATGTCGAGTATGGTGTGTAGGCTCCCGGTGCAAACTCTGTGCTCTTCAGTGATCAGCCGGACCTTCTTCCTCTTCTCATTTAACATCGAGGCATCCCTGTATATCTGCCATTGACCTTCCATGCACCATATGTTAAGCTCTTCAGCAACTAGAGCAGGGTCGGTGTTAGGTGGAATTGGAATATTCCCCAAACTAGTAGCCTCATCAGACGAGGCAGCCCTATCATGTGAACTGGAGTCAGAAGCAGGGGAAGACTCAGAGCCGAAAGCAGAACCAGCCTCAAAGCCAGAAGCAGAACCAGCCGGTGACCCGATTAGTGTGTTCTCCTCATCAAACTAGGAGACAGTGACTACGTCGGTAACCACCTACCGGAATTGATTCCGGGTAGCACGAGGTGTAGTAGGGGATGTCCTTGTGGCCGGTGGAACATATGCGGGATCCTTCTCTGCATCCATGTCTTCATCAATCAGTCGAAAAGTTAGCGCCACAGATTTTGTTTTGCCCCTTTTTGTGTAGGTCACTTAGTCCCCAGCAGTGGCGCTAAAATTTGATATGCTCAAATTACACCTCCCTAAAGAAGTATAAGCGATCGTTATCAAGTAAAGAACCCAACTTGGAAGTTGGGGTCGATCCTACCAGGATTATGGTTTAGACTTAAACTTAACTTATGATTATATTCATTTGGTCAACGTACTTCCGAAACAAGTAATTAAATTGGGGGGGGGGATTTGTGAAACAAATTCTGGAAATTATGTGAATAATCAGTGAGCAAGATTCAAACTTTAGTTGTTATCAAGATGTGAGAGAAATTAGGGTGTATGTGTTCCCCATAAGCTTATAACGTGGTAATCCTAGTAATAGTAATCCTTTCCTAGTGTATTACATGCAAAGTGATAAGTTAGGTATCTCTAATTCCTTAGTCCGGCAACTAGAGAATTTCATCCCGCACCTTGGTCCCGCTACGTGTGTATAATTTACTAACCCTTACCTTTACCACATATTAGACAGCACATCAATGTATGGCTTAGTTTTCACCCTCACACTAATTGACATTAGACTATTAGATAGTATCACACTAAATCTATGTTGATAATTCTTTTCTTATTAACTACCTCCTTGGTCCGACAGGTAGCAACAAGGCGAGTTCTAACGTTTGCAACCGCTAAAAAGACTTCTAAATGAAAGAATTATCAATGCATGGAATAACACTATTCAAAATTTACTTAGTTACTATTCATACTTTGTTAATCGCTCATGGTTCCCACAACCCTAGTTGTGGATTTAGTTACCCATAATAGCAAGAACACAATTCATATTTTTAGATGAAGAAATCATGAACTTACATAATAAGTAGAAGATACCCATAATCTCAACTTGAATTTCAAAGTCAAAATCTTCAAAATGAACTTAGGAAATCAAGAATTGCTAAAATTGCAAGTTAATCTCCAAAGCCAAAAACTAGAACAAAAGTAATAATGTCTAACCCCCAAAAATGAGGTTTACATGCCCTATTTATAGAAAAACAAGTCCCAACTAAAAAGGAAATGAAATAAGGAAATAAAGTTTCTGGAAGCGGTTGTAATTGACGAGACTGACCTACCGACCGTGGACTGACCTACAGACCGTTGGCTGACCTACAGTCGGTTGGTCCCTTTCGTGATTTGAGACTTACACAATTTTTCAACTTCACAAATATCCAACTTCTCAGTACCGAATGACTATTCAACAACACAGACCGTGACTCGATCCATGGTTCGTAGATTCTCCTCCGTAGTTTCATACTTAGACTTTTGAAATCAGGTACTGGAACCACCTTCTCTGAACCATTTGACCGAACTGCAGGACGACCCGTAGGTCGATCTATGGTCCGTCACTTGTAACCGTGATTCCAAACTTAGTCAAGAATTCCCAGATTTTCCTTCAAGCCTTTTCCATTGATCTACGCCCTTCACCTACGGACCGTGACTGGACCTACGGTCCGTAAGTCACGTCCTTAGGTGGCTTTTTGTGCAACATTTCTTCAGTTGTCTCCTAACTCCCACGTTCGAACTTATTTTCTTCAAACACGACAAAAACACATTAATACCAATACAAAATGACTCTAGACACACCCAACTCTTATGTGAAATGTATTAAAAATACCGTAAACTCACGGTATATCAGTAACCTAAAAGCACACTTGTGCAATGCATGAATAGTATCCCATAATACCATCCAAGCTAAGTATCCCTTTTTGGTCATCTTAAACATAGTCTATATACATGGTCAAGTCTTAGGCTTTTCTACCATAAGGGAACTATACTCCTAAGTAACCTCAAAGCACATTTGTGCAATGTATGAAAGGCATCCCATAATACCATTCACACTAAGCATAACCTTGAAGTCATTATAGTCATACTTACCCTCCTTTGGTCTCATTATTAGCTTACATCATATAGACAAGGGAACTATCACCTTTAGTCAATCATATCATGGAAGGCAACTATAGCAACAACCCAAGCTAAACTTACACTATATAAGAGAACACTTCATAACTAGCTTAAGTCATAATGGCATCCCATACTACCACTCATACTAAGTACCACCTTAGGCTATCATGAGTGCTCACTAGTTGGGGACGAGTCCCTCCTTTCTATTTTCCATTAATCATTTAAGGTACTTCTCTATTTAGTACAAGGCAAGTCACAATATATGAATGATTTCCATTTCTCAATTCAAGGCTACCAAGGAATAACACCCTAATAGGCTAGACTATGCTATGATCTTGCTAACATAACTATAATATGCTAAACTAACTAACTTGGAAGGCATACTATCGTGCAAGTCCAAGCTATCATATGAAGGGTACAAGTGTTCCATCCTAGCTACCATGAAGTAGTCCTAGACCAACTAAGTCATGCTACCCTTACAAACACACTATGATGCTAATGCAAGCTACCCTTAGGAGAGTATGATTCTCAATCCTAAGCTACCCTTAGGAGTGTATAGGTCCTCTATCCTAAGCTACCATGAAATGGTCTTGGCCAAAACAAGTCATGCTATCGTGAAGGCATCCAAATAATGCTAGTTCAAGCTACCCTAGAAGAGTATGAATCTTCAATCCTAGGCTACCATGACTACCACTAACTCAAGCTACCCTTGACATGCATCTTACAATGCTAAGTCAAGCTACCCTTAGGAGAGTATGAATCCTCAATCCTAAGCTACCAAATCTTGGTCTTGTCTTACCAAGTCAAACTATACATGAAGGGATTATATGTCACAACTTCAAGCTATTCTAGTCTAAAAAGCTTTGATTCATTTTAGGTTATTAAGCCAACCTAGAATCATTCTATGTGAGAGAACCTTGCATCTCTTTGCATATTTGTGTCTAAGGGTGTAAATGATATTAGCTTCACTCTTAAAGCCCTAGCTATTTTGATTACAAGCCTTACTCTCAAAGCTTTACTTCTTACTATCATCATTATACCTAGATTTCAAGGTATTCTAATCACATTCTTCATTAATGGGTGACTCTAGTCATAATTGATCATAAAGGTTCAATTTCAACTTTACTAGTCATGATCCATCATATGAACTATAATATAATTCAATTCATGTCTATATGTTCCTATTCTTGAACAATTACTACTAATAACATCAAATTCTAGAAGATCAAATCTAAATCTTCACTTTCACCTTTCATGGCATAAACCCACATAATATCAAGTTCATCAATTAAACTGGGGTTAACCATGGAAAACACATAAATCATCATAATATCATAATTCAATACTAAAACAATCATAAATAAGTATTATCCACTCAATTGGAATCATACTCAAACACTACCTATAATGTAGGAAGAAACCCTAGCTAGAATTAGGCTTCTGTCTTCACAATTGGGGAAAATATAGGGGGGCTATGTGGGTGGAAAAACCCATAGATGAATAAGCTAACATAGACCTAACACAAACTTGAAACAATGGAGGAAATTTGCCCTACTTCCTTCTTCTTCTTCATCTCCTTCTTCATCTCCTTCTTCTTCTCCTACTCCTCCTCCTCCTCCCTCCTCCCTCCTCCTCCTCCTCCTCCTCCTCCTCCTCCTGCTCTTGCTCCTCCTGCTCCTGCTCCTGCTCCTCCTCCTCCTCCTCCTCCTCCTCATCCTCCTCCTCCTCCTCCTCCTCCTCCTCCTCCTTCTCCTTCTCCTTCTCATTCTCCTTCTCCTTCTCCTTCTTCTTCTCCTTCTCCTTCTTCTTCTTCTTCTTCTAGAGAGAGAATTTCTTGAAAGAATTTGGGGTCTTGGAAGAATGATTTAATTGACTTAGTTTAGTGGTCTATTAGGCTTATATAGGTGGTTTAATAACTAACTAACCGACCTCACTTAACCCCTAACTAACTACCAATTAACCTCCAATCCATTAACTTAAAACGATTTCACTTAAAATCTGCCTCACCCACAAGACCGCACCCACGGACCATGGGTGGGTCTACGGACCATACTGGTTGCTCATGGGTGAGGGTTTGGGGTTGGAAGTTGTAGGTAAGGTCAGGCCTTGACCCACAACCCCTTGCCATGGGGCGTGTGTCCATCCACGATTCGTGGATCCCTTTCGTGGGAGGCCACTGTTTTGGACAACTTTTGGGCTGTTTTGGGGTCCTCCTCAAAGACTCCTTGGTTGGTCCTTTGGGAGTCGTACTTTGATGCCCTAACCCTAAAACCCTCATTCTAAGTATGAGAAGTCATTTTACGAGCTTAACCCTCATATCCAACTCTAAAACTCTCATGAAAGACTCTAGAACTCTCTAGTTTAGCTTACTAGTTTTCCGGGTATTACACTTGAATGTGGTGTTGTTAAACATTAGGTGGTTCTTGTTGTGAGCCCAATGTGGTGGTAAAGAGTAATAGTTTTGGGATGAGATTTCTTATAGAGGGGTATATAGCCTGAACCTAAGGATTTGGGTTAAGCTTGAATATAGAAAAAGAGCATGCCATTATATTCAGACCTTAGTAAGAGTAATCCTGTTCCATACTCAGTCCAGCCGTCATTCGAGGACGAATGATCCCAAGGGGGAGATATTGTAACACCCCAGTAAATTTTCTGAACTAAGATTCGACCATCCTTCATTATGGGTAGGATTTTACCGAGGAATTAAAATTTGTTGAGTCTTAAGGTCACTAGATGTAGCACCTTGAGTTCCAAGAAGAACCAAAGAGAAAGCATTCAAGTCATTCCTAGTTTTTCTAAATTTTGGGTCAACTTCAAAAAGACTTAACTACTAGTAGAGGATGAGTTAGGTGGGCTAAAAGATGGAAAATTAAAGGTCTTCGAGTCCTATTTCCAACGCCACTGAGTTTGCTAAATTTTGAGCTTTGAGTAAAAAGTTATGACTGACTTACTAACGACGCTCAAACCTGGCAGCAACTCCGCGATGGCTCCGCGTTATGGAGCCAATACGGATCTCATTGCCTGCTGAAAAATTATTCTGACTCCCAGCTCTTTTTAAATATTTCTTTAAGGATATTTTAGTCCTAAAAACCCTTAGGAGGTCATCTAAATTTCCCTAAACGTGTAGAAAGATCAGTATTCTTAAATCAAACTCTCTCTTCCACTCCAAAAATTCTACACTCAAGAAATTCAAGAAACGCTAAGGCTAGGGTTCTTCTTCCAAGATTTTCCTTCAGGTTCTTCAAGAAGATGGTTCTTTCAAGTATGTGAGACTTTCATAGTATTGGGTTCATTCACCAGCACGCCAATCATGTTTAGTCTAGCAAAATTCGTTCTAGAAAGTTGAAAGTTGATGATTTTGAATTGTGTTCTTGAATATTGGCTTTAGTTCTTGAGTTAAGTTGGGATTGTTGAGTTCTTGAGGAAATCGTGTTGGTTTTAGAGTCGTTTATGAATAGATTCTTGTGTACATATACTGGGTATTTGAATCTAAGTGAATTTGAGAAAATAATCGAATTTAGGCGAATTGGGGTTAGAAAATGAAGAAGGAAAAAGTCGGGCGAATCTGGCACTTCACTCCGCATCGCGGACCTGCCCTCCTTGTGCCCAGAATCTTTCTCCGCATCGTGGAGAGGTCGCGGACCCCTCTGCCTAAAAATATATTTCGTGACCAAATATTAAAATGAATCCCCGCATCGCAGACTTGCTTCCAAAGAGTGATTTCTTGATCGTTTCTCATGTTTAACTATCTAAAAACACTTCTCAACATCACGATATATTTCCTATCAAAAATTATAACCTTGAATTCATAATTCAAATTCAAGGTAGAGTTAAGAGTTAAGTCTTAAGAATTCTTTAGAACATTTTAAGAAAGTCCCTTTTTAGTCTTTTTGAGGAGTCTTCTACAAATTCAAATAACTTGTTTCAAGACTCGAGCAAGTGAATATGAGAATGAGGAGAATGTATTCATGAGTCTACCTTATCATTACAATAATATCATGAACCGTAACTCTTGAATTCATATTTTCAAATTCAAGAGAGAGTTAAGAGTAGAGTTCAAGAAAGCCTTTGAGTTCAATTGTGAATCCTTTGAGATCAACTATTGATTCGAGCTAAGTTTTGAGAAAGTAAATATGAAAATGGGAAGTGTTGTATACATGAGTTCAATGTTGTTATGTAGACCCTCGAGTCGAGTCGTTCATTCCCATAAATTTTGCATGAACTCCATAATTTTAGTATCTTTGAGAGGAGTAATATCTTCAAGTTCTAAGTCTTGAGTATTGAGTCCATAACCCTTTTGAAATTTTATTCCCAATCATGGGATGATTACATGTTGCCCATGTAGTCCTTGATTTGAGTTGTTCATGCCCATAACTCCGCATGAACCCTAAGAGTTGAATATTCTTAAGATGAGTAGTATCCTGTAGTCCATGAGTTGAGTTGTTCATGCCCATAGTTCCACATGAACCCTCTGAGTTGAGCATTCTTGATTGAGGAATAACATTGAAGTTCTTGAGTTTTGAGTTGTTGAGTTCCGAGAATTGAGTTCTATGTACACTACAGGAAAAGTGTGAATTACATGGGGATTTTTCTAGGGATTAGTATGAAAATCCACATGTAATTCACCCATAATTCCGCATGAACCCTCTGAGCTGAGCTTTCTTGAAATGAGTAGTATCATTGAAGTTCTTGATTTCTGAGTTGTTGAGTTTCGAGTATCGAGTTCTATGTACACTACAGGAAAAATGTGAATTACATGGGGAATTTCCTGTAATTTTTCATACTATTCCTCAGGAAAATCTCCATGTAATTCACCCTTTTCTTGTAGTGGTATGGTTATTGAAAATCTTGAATTGAGTCATTCACGTCCATCATTCGGCATGAACCCTATTTTGAAAAGTCTTTTACAACTTTTTCTAAACTTGTTTGTTGACTTGACCACTTGAGTTGAGAAAGATTAGAGCCGAGTTCATTTTCTTTAAAATGATATATGGGAACTAAGTAGTCCCAAGAGTAAATGTTTTCACAATTAAAAGAGGAGGAAACTGAGATTTCCAAAAGAGTTTTGAGTAGTTGAGTAACATCTCTTTTTAGAGAAAGATTTTGAGTAATAATCTCAAACCACAGAAAGAGTTATGTTTTTAAACATATGAACTGAGTATATTTTGGTAGTAGTATTGAGCACCGATACGAGGATGAGTTCAGATAACTCAAGTCTCCATAAACCATGTAGCCAATGTGGGTAGAAAGGGTCATACTTTTTAGATGATTCCTTAATGCTTTTAAGCATAGCTTAGTGGATCCACTTAGTTGAGATGTCTTATGCCTTGGCAAAGTATAGGACAGTTTTGGCAGCCTGGGTGAGACACTGTATCATCACATAGCTCATAGTGATGGTTGTTGGTTAGAGAATCTGCCAAATTGAGTTATTGGGTATCTTTACATACAAATAAGAGTAAAAAAGTTTTAATGTATTTTTAAATACACTGAGTTACTAATTACTGTTTTAACTACTTTCTTTATAATGCATCTTATTATTTCTTTTATATTGAACTGAGTTGTGTACTTCTGAGTTCTTGAGTATCCTTTAGTCAAGTTGAGTTGAAGTGAGTATGGTTTCCTTTTTTTATCATTTCAAGCTTGCTGGTTATGTTCAGTGTTCTCCTTACATGCTCGTACATTCAATGTACTAATTCCATTTGGCATGCATCATTTTATGATACAGATACATGTAATCATGATCAGCAACCGACGCTCTGTTGATCCATTCGAGTTCCAACTAGATTTGGCGAGCCTTTTTGCTTTCCAAAGGGTTTCACATTGAATTTATATTTCAGTGTTTGTTAATAGGATGTCTTGGGTCTTGTCTCGATGCCCATCTTGGTTAGTATAAGCTTCATAGTAGTAGTTGAGAAGTTTGTTTCATTTTCATTGTTGATGTTCTAGACTTGAGTTGCCTCTTTGTACCAGTGGATGTTTTCTTTAAAATATTCTGAGTATCTATCTTGAGATTTTGAGTAAAGTTTTACTTTTGAGTTCATATGTTGTTGAGTAAGTCTTCCGCTGAGAGTTGAGCCAGGCCAAAGGTTCGCTTAAGGCCAGTGATGAGTCCACAATTTGGACTCATTAATGTCTATATTTTAATAGAATTAGTGTCCTCAAATGCATATTCTATCTCAATAACTGATGTAAACCCTTGAGTTTCAGGTGTTTGGAGTTAGAGACAAAGCATGGACACTATTGGGAAAAAAGGAACAAAGAAAGCCTTAGGAATGAATAAAAGAAGGCCTGATGATTGATGATGTCATTCAGCGAATCGCCATTATCATTCAGCGAAATGCCAAATTGCCAAGATACCGCCTAAAGTTACAGAACGCTGGAGCTAAAATGGGGGAGAATTCGGTGAGAAGCAACCATATTCAGTAGGTCGCCAAAAGTACAAAAGAAGATACAAACAAGTGCTGATAGGAGAAATGGAAGGATGATGGGCGAATCGCGGAGTCATTTGGGGATACCGACCTAGATCGCCTAAAGTTACAGTAGCCAGACCAAGAAAAAGCGAAAAATGAAGGTGAGATGAAGAGCAATCGGCGAATAATCGATATGTTAGCGATACCTGACTTACTTCACCGAGTAGCTCTGAGCAGTGACATTTAAGACTTGTTTAAATTAGTCTTGGCTAGAGAGAGAAATTCATTCAGAAAGGGAGAAAAGAATTATTGAGAGAGAAAACACTACCAAAGGGTTGGGAGAATGATTTTAGCAAGATTTTGAGAGAGATTTGTAAGAGAGAAGATTATCAATTGAATTTCATCTTGTACCCAACTATGGGGGTGATAATTAATTCTGATCTTTTTATTTTTGAGATGAGTGGCTAAAACCCTTTACTTGGGGTTTTGATCATGAAGCCAACTGTTGATTATACTTAATGGGTGTTTGTTAATTGCTGAGAATGGTGCTAATCTGAAGTAGGTCTAAGTTGTTGTTGTGTTTCGAGATTGAATTGCGTTACGTCGTGTGTCAATTTTAATGTCGTGCACTTGCTTAAGAGAGAGATGTAAGGCCAAGGTGGCAATCTTAGCATCCTTAGTAGTGGGTTTTCTTAGTTTCAGCTCGAGAGAGTGAAACAAGGAGCTTGTCCTTTGTATCCAGCTCGAGAAAATGGATTTGATGAGGGTAAAGAGCTGGGCTTCATTCAATCAGTGTTGAAGTTCAAAAGAATTCAACGTATAAAAGGTAATTGTTCAAGAGAAAGTTACTTTATATAAGGTTCGACCTACCCACAACAAATTAGTCTCTTATGAGCAGTAATGTTTACCCATTTTATTGAGATTTAATAGTTGGCTGATCAATTCCCTGAGTTTTACTTTAATCTTTGATAACTTGAGTTGAGCTATAAGTTTGAATTTGTAGTTAAAACCTGAAATTTGAGATTTTAATATTAATTGTGCAAGAAATGTTTGGTTGAAGAGACTGTCATTGTACTTCCATTTAAGTGATTCGAAGGAAGCACTACTCCCTGTGGGATCGACAACTCACATAGTTGGGTTATTATACTGAATAATGATCGTTGACATTTAGTATTGGATGAAATGCTACTTAATACATTAATCAAAATGACGCCGCTGCAGGGGAGTAGCATTACTTAGGATTCTTTGATTGAAGATTTGACATTCTAAAAATTTGTTGGCTGTATTTGAAGTAGTTTCGGCTACTTTGTGTAGATAGTGGCTGGAATATGTAAACGTGAACATGAGTGAAGAAGAGATGAATGGCAGCCGAGCAATTCATCGTGAAGGTATAGACGACATCAATAGTGTCTACAACCCAGCTCAATCGGGTGGAATGGGTGCAATCTGCATCCCACGAACTGAAGAGAGTGCGATGTTTGAAGTCACTAGCACAATTCTTCATCTTCTCCAAATAAGGGGAATATATGGAGGGCTAGATCACGAAGACCCGTATGAGCATGTGAGAAATTTTATTGAGGTTTGCAACCCTTTTTCAATCAAAAATGTGTCTCAAGAGTCAATTCGACTACGGTTATTCCCACTGTCCTTAACAAGAGAAGCTAATAAATGGTTAGCCGAGTTACCAAACAATTCCATCACATCATGGGAAGAGCTGGTTGTAGCCCTTAACACAAGATTCTTTCCTCCATCAAGGATGATGAAACTTAGAGACGAAATTCAAAGTTTCAAGCGACAGGAGGGAAAACCCATCCATGAAACATGGGTGAGATTCAAGAAGCTCCTACTTAAATGCCCAAATCATGGGCTACCAAATGAATTGTTACTTCGATATTTCTACCGGAGTCTAGATTCCGTTAATAACGGAGTAGCTGATCAATTGGTACGAGGAGAATTAATGTTACAACCATTTTAGATAGCTTCGTTTCTTCTAGATGAAATGACTAGGATAAACCAAGCATGGTACACCCAAGAGGATCAGGTCTCTCCATTTCATTTTCGACTAATGCAAGCTCAACTTGATAAATAGAGAGAGAGAGATGAGAACATCAAAAAGATGTTAACTCAAATGGAAGTTCTACAAGAGCACATGAAGGGGACATGTGGAGTATTTCGAGTTGAGGAGGGTTCTTCTTTCGGTTACTCAAGGCCGGGGGAGAACCAAGGTTGGAACTTCAAAATATATGAAGAGGGTTTCCACCCACGCCATCAACATCAAGGTGGAAATCAAGGTTGGAACTATAAAAGGGGAGAAGAACAAAGAAGATATCATCAAGATTGGCTGAGCAAGATGATTATTGGAAAAAGGAATATGATCATGAGGAGAACCAGAATTACTCAAGTGAAAGCCCAAAATCAAATGGGAGTGCAGGCAGCGCCCGGGTGAATCATTTATTATCACGTATACTTAATAAAGTTGAGGGGTCGGATGATTTGTTGAAAGGAATGAAAGATGACTTTTCATCATTGAACATGAAAGTAAATTCTCATGCCGATGCCATCAAAATACTTGAAGGACAACTGAGTCTATTATCAGCTCAGTTGACATCAAAGGCACCGATGGAAAATAACGAGAGAAGGCTGGCTGTTGTTACACGTAGCAGAAAGGTGGCTTGTAATGTGATGGGAAATGAAGATACTTAAAAGCATGAAGAAGGTAAAGGCATGGAGGAACAAGAATCACTTATTCAACCAAACTTTGCTAAAGAACCGCAAAAAGAAGTGGAATAATTTGTTCAAATTCCAAAAGTTATACCACCTTTACCCAAAATACCTCCACCATTTCCCCAATGCTTAAAAAAGAAGAATGAAGATGAGAAGTTCAAGAATTGTCGGTATTTCAAAAGCTATCAATAAACCTTCCGCTGGTGGAAGCATTATTGGAAATGCCAGGATATGCCAAGTTCATGAAAGAGATAGTCACAAAGAAAAGGAACTTCGACTATGAAACAATTGAAGTGTCCCATAGTTGCAGCGCAACTATGACTAAGGAGCTGATCACAAGGAGAGAACACCCCGGGGCATTCACCATCCCTTGCACCATTGGCATGCTCCAATTCGCGAAATCTTTGTGCGACATGGGGGAAAGCATCAACTTAATGCCCTATGCAATATACAAGAAACTCGGTTTGGGAGAACCGAAAGCAACCACTATGAGACTCCTGATGGCATATCGGTCAATCAAACATCCGGTGGGGATCCTCTATGACATCTAGGTAAAGGTAGATCGGTTCATCTTTTCGGCTGATTTTGTAATTTTAGATTGTGAGATCGACACCGAAATCCCCATTATTTTAGGAAGGCCATTCTTGGCAACTGGGAGAGCATTGGTGGATGTTGAAAGTGAAAAATTGAATTTTCGGGTGAACGATGATGAGGTAACATTCAATATTTGTAAATCCATGAAACACCCAAGTGATATTCACGTGGTGTCCACCGAGGATGTTATTGATGAGGCAGTAGCTAGTGTGAGCCATTTGAAGTGCATGAATGAACCACTTGAATATGTGCTTACTAATTATGATGAATTCGAAGTTCTGGGCTTTGAGAAAGTAGTAGCTGCCTTAACGGGATTAGGAGCATATTCAAAGAATCCAATCAAGCTGGATATTGACCAAAAAAATAGAGAAAGTCCTCCTGCAAAGCCGTCAACTGAAGAACCACCTAATCTGGAATTGAAAGTTTTGCCCACTCATCTCCAATATGCTTTCTTTGGGGCAAACAACACTTTACCAGTGATCATTGTAGCTGATTTGCTTGAATGGAAGGTGAGTTTACTCATTGAAGTATTGCGAAAGAATATAAAAGCTGTAGTATGGACCATCGCTGATATAGTGGGCATTCCCCCTGGTATCTGTACTCATAAGATTCAGCTTGATACGGATGGTAAGCCTAGTGTAGAACATCAACGGAGATTGGACCCACCAATGCAAGAAGTGGTAAAAAAGGAGATCATCAAGTGGTTAGACGCAAGTGTGATCTACCCTATTGAGGATAGCAAATGGGTAAGCCCGGTGCAATGCGTACCGAAAAAAGGAGGTATCACGGTAGTCCCAAATGCAAAGGGGGAGCTTGTGCCGACTAGATCGGTGACCGGGTGGAGAGTATGCATGGATTATCGGAAGCTAAACTCATGGACTAAAAATGATCACTTTCCAATGCCCTTTATGGATCAAATGCTTGACCGACTATAAGAGAGGGGATGGTACTGCTTTCTAGATGGGTACTCCAGTTACAACCAAATCTCTATTGCACCGGAAGACCAAGAGAAAACCACCTTCACCTATCCTTATGGAACGTTCGCATTCAAAAGAATGCCATTTGGGCTATGTAATGCCCCAGCGACATTTCAGCGTTGCATGTTATCCATTTTTGCGGACATGGTAGAAGACTCTATGGAGGTCTTCATCGATGACTTTTCAGTCGTTGGAGATACATTTGAAGAATGTTTGGCACACTTGGGGTAAGTACTCCAAAGATGCGTGGAAACAAACGTGGTTCTAAATTAGGAGAAATGCCACTTCATGGTGAAGGAAGGCATAGTTCTTGGGCACAAGGTGTCACAAAAAGGATTGGAAGTCGATAAGGCAAAAATTGAGGTAATTGAAAAATTACCCCCGCCGATTTCAATTAAGGGTATTCGCAGCTTCTTGGGACACGCCGGTTTCTACCGGAGGTTCATCAAAGACTTCTCAAAGATTGCACACCCCCTGTGCAAACTCTTGGAGAAGGAAGTGAAGTTTTATTTTGATGACACTTGTATGATGGCGTTTCAAAGCTTGATAGAAAAATTAGTATCCACCCCAGTCATTATCAGCCCTGACTGGTCCGAATCTTTCGAAGTGATGTGTGATATTAGTGGCATAGCACTAGGAGTGGTATTGGTGCAAAAATGCAACAAGCATTTTCACCCAATTTATTATGCGAGCAAGACTCTAAATAGTGCTCAACATAGCTATACCGTTACCGAACAAAAGTTGCTTGCGGTAGTTTATGCATTTGAGAAATTCTGGGCATATTTGTTAGGTACTAAAGTAATTGTTCACACTGATCATGCTGCACTTCGTTACTTGATGGCAAAGAAGGATGCAAAACCAAGGTTGATAAGGTGGGTGCTACTATTATAAGAATTTGACTTTGAGGTCAAAGATAAAAGAGGTTGCAAAAATCAGGTGGCTGACCATTTATCGAGGTTGGAGGGAAAGGAGAATGATGAACCTGAAACTAACATAAACAATTCCTTCCCTGATGAACAAGTGTTTGCAATCTCCCTTGAAAAGACCCCCTGGTATGCAGATTTTGCAAATTACATTATGTGTGGATTGATGCCGAATGAGCTGAACTTCTACCAACGAAAGAGGTTCATGTTCGACGTTAAAAAGTACTTCTGGGATGAACCTTACTTGTTTTGTGAATGTGCAGATCATATCATTAGAAGGTGTGTTCCAGAAGAAGAGGTGGTAGGAATTCTCCATGCTTGTCATGTGTCGCCAGTGGGAGACCACCATAGCGGGGTGCGTACAACCGCTAAAGTTCTCCAGAGTGGATACTACTGGCTATCCCTCTACAAGGATGCGTATGAATTTGTAAAGAAATTCCCCCAATGTCAAAAGCAAGGTGGAGTATCTAAAAGGCACGACTTACCCCTTACTCCTATTTTAGAAGTGGAGCTATTTAATGTTTGGGGAATCGATTTCATGGCCCCCTTTGTGAGCTCGTTTGGAAATAAGTATATCTTGGTGGCTATAGATTATGTTTCCGAATAGGTGGAGGCTGTTGCACTTCCAAACTACGAAGGAAAAAACGTCGTCCAATTTTTGAAACGCTACATCTTTGCGAGATTTGGCACTCCTAGGGCAATTATTAGTGATGGGGGATCCCACTTTTGCAACAAGTGGTTCTCCGCTGCATTAAGTAAGTATGGGGTGAAACACAAAGTGGCAACCCCATATCATCCCCAAATAAGTGGCCAGGTTGAAGTGTCAAACCGGGAGATCAAAAGCATTTTGGCCAAAACTGTGAATGCCAACAAAACCGATTGGTCTCGAAAGATCGATGCCGCACTATGGGCATACCGAACCGCTTACAAAACACCTATTGGGATGTCTCTGTATCAACTAGTTTTTTGGTAAATCTTGCCATCTACCCGTTAAGTTGGAACACAAAGCATTGTGGGCACTGAAAGCCTTAAATCTAGAATGGACCAAGACCTCAAGGGGGAGAGTGGAACAGTTAAACAAATTGGATGAATTCTGATTCAGAGCTTATGAAAGTTCAGCCCTCTACAAGGAAAAAATGAAGAAGTGGCATGATGCTAAAATCCTTAGGAGGGAGTTTAGAGTGGGAGACTGGGTGTTACTATACAATTCACGACTTCGACTCTTCCCGGGAAAGCTCAAGTCCAAGTGGTCAGGACCATTTAGAGTGAAAAGAGTATTCACCAATGGTGCCATAGAAGTTGAGGGGCAAGAGGGACCTGCATTTACGATGAATGGGCAATGCTTAAAATTATACTTTGGAAGATGCTAGGAGATTTCTTTAATTGAGGTGGTGTACCTGGAAGATGCTTGAGAGCATCTTCACGTCGTGCCACGACGTTAAATAAGGCGCTTCTTGGGAGGCAATCCAAGTGTTAGTGTTTTGAATAATGTGTATTGATTTTGCAGGAGTAGGGATCATAAGCGAGACAAAAGTTTTCTTGGTGAGTCATCGAACTATTTCGGTGAGTACGAGTACTCGGCGATCAGTTCACTCCATGGAAAACCGGACAATTTAGTGAAGATTCCTTGTGAACCTGCTCTACTTGTTTACACGCTAGATTGTTTTCATTTCTTATCAATCTTTATTTACTGTTAATATATAGTTTGCTTGCAAAAAATACTCACTCTCTACCCACATTGGGGACAATGTTGACTTTTTTTGGTGGGGGTATTCCACTGCTCATCTCTCAATGTCCTTAGTGTTGACAACACCCCTTGTTTGTGTGAAATGTGACTATTCTTGTGCAAAATTGAGTCTCGGTTTTGATCAATATCGATGACTCAAATAATGCTCATAATCGAACGAACATGAATGTGCAGATATATGAGACCAAGTGAAGTTACATAGTTAATATGTGAACTTTTTGCATCTCATTGTGACTAGCCAAGTATCAAATTGATTCTCTTGTGATGAACGTTGCACACTAGCAAGAGTGTGGAGTCTTGCTTGACTTTGGTGTCAATGCCTTGTGTGATGAGCTTATTGTGAACCATGCATGATAACACCTAGAATTTACCCCGTTGGTCCGATCGACTAAGTAAGGCTATCTCTCGATATGATCTTAGGCAACTTCGAAGAGTGTGAGCTAAGATCATATCGAGAGTTAGCCTTACTTAGTCAACCGGACCAGCGAGGTAAATTCTAGGTTTATTCATGCATGGTTCAAAGCAAGCTAATCACACAAGACATCGACACTTAAGTCAAACAAGACCACACACTTTCGCTAGTGTGCAACAGTCTTTACCAGAGAATCAATTCGATAAATGGCTAATCACAACGAGATGCAGATAGTTTACATATTGTCTATGCAACTTCATTTGGCCTCATCGTAGCCGTACATTCATGTTCATTCAATTGTTTGCACTATTTAAGTCATCAGTATTGATTGAAACTGAGACTTAAATTTTTACAAAAGAACAACCACTTTTACCACAAGCGGTGGCGAAATTTTTCGAAAAATAATAATAATTTTTCGGAAGAGTCCAAATCATTTTGCAATTAAAAGTAAGCGGAGCCACAAGCTCAAACATCCACAGAAAAGCAGTGTAACAACAATTTTAAACAGAACAACCCAAATATATATACAAAGCACGAACACAAATAGCACATAAAAGGTGTGGGCCTCACCCCACCCCAATAAAAAAAAGTATTTGTCCTAAAATATATAACAATAATCCAGAGGTCAAATTAAAGAAAGATAGAGATAGGGCTACAGAATAATCCTGGTTAGGTAGCTGTTTCGAGTTGGAGTCCTTCAACAGATGTCGCGTAAAGCAGAAGGTATGCTGGGGGTGTTTGGTGCATTTCCGAGTGATTCATCAAGCTCTGTACAACTTTTCTTAGCATTCCAATGCGCCTATCTTCAACCCACACTTTCAAGTGATTAATTAGCTACCTTTTTATGTGTTGTCCTGTAGCTTATCCCGTTTGTTCCCATTTGGTGATAGTGCTCTGACTTTTGGGAGATTCGGCGCTTCGCCAAACAAATTTTTACTTCGCCGAGTTTTACAGAACTTCTCAGCAGCTGTGTATGTTCAAACAGTGGCGACCATCAGGGTCGCCGATTAGGTGGACGAATCGCCGAAACCTTCATGAGCTCGCCGAGTTTTACCGACTCCAGGCTCAGAGGGTGCCTTGAGTCAAACGACAAAATATCATTGATTACCAGTGTCTTCGGCAACTCACCAACTAGGTCTGCTGCTCATCATTCTGCATCTCTTTGACACCCACCACACTTCCATTTGTAAAACTATGACACTATTATTTTGTTAGTATGCAAATATAAGATAATATGGGGTTTTGGGTTGCCTCCCAAACAACGCTTAAGTTAACGTCGCAGTACGACGCAAGTTAAAGACTACTCTTCGTCCTCGAAATCATCCATGGTGTAATTAGGTGAATCCTCGACGAATGGAGGATAGTGGCCCATCATCAAATGGGTGATTTGAGCATCCTGCAGCTGAATGGTCATGGAGTTCGAAGTAGCTACTTCGTTTAGCATATCAATGTTGTCCTTCATGTCATTTAGTTTCTTATAACGCTCATCAAGTTTTTGTTGGATGAGTGAGGAGGTATCGTTACTTTGCATACCCTCATGCCTCTTTCCCTGTTTCAACCATTTTATTAGGTAGTGTTGCAACGACTTCATAGGGTTGGTTTAGCATTCCTCCTTCAAAAAAGTGCTCACCTATGCTTCTATTTTCGAGTTCGAGACCCCGATAGAAGCAATCCAGCAGTGTCTTATCAGTCATTCCATGAGATGGGCATGTCTGCAAAATTGCTTTGAATCTCCGCCACAATTCTTGAATTGTCTCCTCCCCTGCCTGTTTGAATGTCAGTAGGTTATCCTTGAGGTTCAATAGGTTCAGAAGAGGATGATCTGTGTGATATCCTTAGTGCTCATCCATTTTTGTTTCTCTGTGTTGGTCTTAACACAAGCAAAACAAAACTACAACTAAGATTAGTAAAGCTTAAACTAAGAAAAATCAAGAATTCTACTTAACTAAGAATTCCCAAATAACACCACCCTCGGCAACGACGCCATTTTGATGCTTATCGTGACCAACGAAACTGACCTACTGTACGAGTGTCTACGATCGTCGATAATATAGTAACCCAACTAATGGTTAGGGTCGTGTCCTAAGGGAGTAGTTTTGAGAATTAATAGAAATATAAAATTTAGTTCTAATTAGTCATAGCTAAAGACATTAATGAGTAAAACATAGTAAATTAAAAGGGGGTGACACAAAACTGTCAAATATCAATTGGGGTTTTTTTCACAAGTAGTAAAAACTACAAAAATAACAAGAAAATCAAGTATGGGGAAGAGTTCTTGGGGTGTGACCGCAATACAAGTTGAGATAAATCGTTGGGTACATGCTTTCGATAGGAAATTTGTAAGATAATAGTGACTAGGCTAAGCTTTAGATGGAAATAAGTTCCCTCTCGGGCAACTTACCCCGTTTCAAATGCGTTCCTCCCTGACACCCATTTGCCGCATGAAGGCCAGCCTACGCCTTACCCCACTCACTCTCTCAAGCTGAGTGTTAGGATATGGGACTAGGGTTCACCCTCTCGGGCTGAACCTTATGTCGACCCACTTCTTAGGCCATCAATCTAGCGGTCTTGGTTTTGCGACCTCCCTCTTGGGAAAGTCGAAAACACATGGGTGGTTTTGTATTTGCAACTACAAACCCATTAAATTAAACCACAACCACTAGGTGAAATCACCATTAAAATACATCTAACCTATCAGCAAGCAATACCCAACAACAATATCAACACATATTTGCTAAATCACACCCCAAGAATGGGGGGTTTTAGCCACACATAAAGAAATAACAAAATACACCTAAAATGATACTAAAATCAAATGGGTATAAGGAATTAAACCTTGATTTAAGCAAAGGAAGAAGAATGGAGAAGACCCA
>JAJOOE010010286.1:0-39332 GCA_036250405.1 Solanum raphanifolium
CCAAACATTTAGGTTCGGGCCGTTGAGGATTCAAGCTTACTTCTCAAGACACTTGGAGTTGCTTCCCCAAGTTGGTGAGTCCTCAAGTCCGAGGACAAAACCCTATGATCTAGCTTCTATGTTTAGTTCTTTGCTTATGTTGAAAGACATTGTTGTACTTCCTATTTTCTAGACTTCTTATTGATGTAAGGGCTAAGTCCCACTTTCGATACTTCTATGTCTAGATGGTGCATTGTGACGAAGTTAGATTATATTTTTAATGTATGAAGTGAAGTTGAACTTCCAAAGTAAAAGTTTTAAATTTTCCGTGATTTTATTCTATGATACATGTTATGATAAATGCTAAGGGCTTGTATAAGACCTCTTCGAGGTCGAATACGCCGATAACGACTAGGGGATGCTCTCGGGTCGTTACATTTATGGCGAGTTAATTAATTTATTTTTATTCAGTTTTCTTTTGAGTTAAAGCTTGTGTTTAAGTTTCATGAATTTTATTCAATTTTTAAGCTTTTGTATGCCTGCATCAGTTTTCCGCTTATAGTTAGCCAGGATGAGGGTTCGCTTGGGAACTAGCAATGGTTCTCGAGTGCCGGCCACGTCCAGGGTGTAGGCTCGGGTCGTAACATACTTGGTATCAGAGCATAAAGTTTAAGTGTCCTAGGGTGTCTATTAAGCCGTGTCAATAGGTTCTCATTTATGGTTGTGAGAGGCCTACTTCTATAAATGAGGGTCTACAGACATTTAAGAAAAGTTTCCCTTCTTTCATAGTCTTAATCGTGCAATAGAGCTGTGGTCTAGAGATTTTATTCTTACTAATACGTTTCTCAGAATTCATTTGGCTACCCATCATACTAGAGGTGGTTGAAAAGTAAAGTGTAAAGATCCTTATGGATGAGTTGTTCTTAGCAAGAGTCTTGAGAAAGTACAGAGACCTCAAAGGGGCTTGAGAGTTGCCCAAGAGTAAGTTAAGTGTTCTATTTCAGAGGAATGTACTCATAATCATATGAATCGTGTGTTTGAGCTAAAAGCGAGTTGTACTCTCTTTCGTAAGCCTTGTTTCAGCTGGGATCCTTTTTTAAGAGGTATGTTTAGAGCTTGAGTAGTATTTTCACACGAAAAGGTAGCAAGAGTTATGAGATCATGAGCAGTAGTAGTGAAAGAGCCTAGAGTTAGAGGAAAGAATGTAGAGGTTTAGTTATATAAGTAAAGGAGATGGTGTTGTGACAAGCTATGTTACTATAGTCATGCACCTAGTAAGTTAGTAGTGAGGAGTTTTCCCTTATGGGTAGACTAAGAAGTGATGAGTTGTGAAGATTCCATCATAGGAGGTAGAGTGTGTTGTGTAGCTAGAAAGGAGTTGGTGAAGAAGTGTCATTGTGTAGGAAATGACTAAGTGTAAGTGGTGAAATAAAAGAGAAAAAGTATTCATGAGGTTATAGATCTAAGCTAGGCTTATGATTTTGAGGAAGAGCCCATAATATTCAAAGTGTTATAGATCTAATTCGGCATTGATGTATAGTGAATGAGTGCATAGTACTCAAGTTGTGATTGGAAATGTGATAGTAAATTGTAAGTTTGAATACTAAGAGGTGGGGATTGGCTATTTGTCATAAGGTCCTAGTGGACGAGTGTCTCTGAATTTGTATCTAGTAGTTGTAAGTTAGTATAGTAAGTGAGTAATCATATTGATATTCGGGTTTAGTCATAAATATTAAGCTTGAATTCGATATGAGTCTCATGATAAAAAGAATGGCAACATTAGGGTGATGATGTTAGTCTTGAGATTTAATCTAGAAGACTTGACATAGAGTAGGTGAGGAATTGAGGTGATTAGCTGTAATAGATATGAGTGGTACAAGTGAGAGACCCTAATGTTTAGATAAGAGCAGTGAAGTTTGGCTAAGTCGCAAGAGTAACAAGAGCATTAAGTGGTGTGCCGAGATGGTATGTTACCAGATGAGTTTGGAATTAAGTTATGATTTTCCATGAATGCCTAGATAGCATAATTGAGTTGTTAATGTGGAATAGGTCCATAGCCTTCAAGTGTTAGCTTTAGACCTAAGGAGGAGATGATAAGATGAGAAATTAGGTCAAGTGTTGATAATTTTTTTAAGGAGCTGGTTAGTAGGAGTCCATGGAGTTGTTAGAGTACTAAGATTGAATGTGGTGGTAAAGAGTAATAGTTTGAGATGAGATTCCCTATAGAGAAGTATAGAATCCAAACTTAAGGATTTGGGTTAAGCTTGAATATAGTAAGAGCAGACTATTAGACTCAGAACTTAGTAAGAGTAACCTATTCTCTACCCAGTCCAGTCGTCATTCGAGGACGAATGATCTCGAGGGGGAGATATTGTAACACCCCAGAAATTTTTTGAGCTAAGACTCGAACAGTTCTTCGTAGTGAGTGAAATTTTTGCATGGAATTAAAAATTTCTTAAGTATTAAGGTCACTAGGTGTAGTACCTTGAGTTCCAAGAAGAACTTAAGAGAAAAGAATTCAAGTCATTCCTAAGTTTTTCTGAAGTTTTGGATCAACTTCAAACGACCATAACTCCTAGTACAAGATGAGTAAATTGAGCTTAAAGAGATAAAAGTAAATCCCTTCAAGTCCTCTTTCCAATGCCGCCAAGTTTGTTAAATTCCGAGCTCTGAGTAAAAAGTTATGACGGATTTAATAACGTCACGCAAACCTGGCAGCAGCTCCGCCATAGCTCCGTGATGCGGAGACAACACGGACCTCACTGCCTGGTGAAAGATCTTTCCGACTCCCAGCTCGTTTTAATTATTTCTATAAGGGTATTTTAGTCCTAAAAATCCTTAGGAGGTCATCTAAATTTCCCTAAACGTGTAGAAAATCAATTTTCTTAAATAAAAACCCTCTCATTCACTCCAACGATTCTACGCTCAAGAAAATCAAGAAAAGCTAAGGCTAGGGTTTTCTTCAAAGGTTTTCCTTCAAGTTGCTTCAAGAGGATAATTCTTTCAGGCATGTAAGCTTCCATAGTGTTGGGTTTGTTCACCCACACGCCAATCGTGTTAATTTCAACGTTTAGTTCGTTTTAGAAAGTTGAAGCTTTGATGTTCTTGTTATGTATTCATGAAATTGCTTTCGTTCTTGAATTGGGCTGAGATTGAGGAGTTCTTGAGGATATTGTTCGATTTATAGAGTTGTTGGAGTTAGATTCTTGTGTTCATGTGCTGGGTATCTAAATCCAAAGAGAGATTGAGAAAAAGAATCGAAGTTAGGCGAATTCGGGTTAGAAAACGTAGATGAAATTTCGTCGGTCGAGATTTGAACCTGCCCCCACATCGCGCCCCCACTCCCCAGTTTTGAAAATTTCTGCTTTGCGTCGCGGAGCTGACACGAGGTGTTCTGCCTCAAAAGACGTTTTCGAAACCAAATTTTAAAAGCCTCTCCGCGTTGCGGACCCACCCTCAAATATTGGTTTTTCAATCTTTTCTCATGTTTAACTATCTAAAATCTATCCTAAGCATCATGAGATCTTTCCTCTCACAAATCACAACCTCGAATCCATAATTCAAGTTCAAGGTAGAGTTAAGAGTTAAGTTTTTGAGAATTCTTTCGAACATTCTAAGAAAGTCCTTTAAGTCTTTTTGAGGAGTCTTTTACAATTTCTAATAACTTGTTTCAAGACTCGAGAAAGTGAGTACGATTGAGGAAAATGTATTCATGAGTCCACTTTATCATTACTAAATCTCTCATATCATGAACCATAACTCTTGAGTTCATAATTCACATTCAAGAAAGAGTTAAGAGTAGAGTTCAAGAAAGTCTTTGATTTCAATTGTGAATCCTTTGAGATCCACCATCGATTTGAGTTAAATTTTTGAGAAGTAAGTATGAGAATGACAACAGTCGTATACCTGAGTTCTTTATTGATATTTTGACCCTTGAGTCAAGTCGTTCATCCCATAACTTCCGCATGAACTCCATCAGTTTAGTATCTTTGAAAGGAGTAGTATCTTCAAGTTCTAAGTCTTGAGTATCGAGTTCCTAAACCTTTCGAGATTATAATCCTAATCATGGGACTATTACCTATTACCCATGAAGTCCATGAGTTGAGTTGTTCATGCCCATAATTCCGCATGAACATCACAAGTCGAACAATCTTGAGATTAGAGGTATCTTTGAGTGCTTGAGTTGAGTAGTTCATGATCATAATTCCGCATAGACCTTCTGAGTTGAGAATTCTTGAAATTAGTAGTATCATTGAAGTTCTTGAGTTCCAAGTATTTGAGTTCTATCTATGGTTATTGAAAACCTTGCATTGAGTCGTTCATGTCCATAATTCGGCATGCACCATATTTTAAGAAGTCTTTTACAAACGTTTTAACTTTGTTTTAAGACTTAAGTTTTGAGTTGAGTAAAGAGTAAAGCTTGAAGTTCTTTCTTCAAAAAGTATATGGGGACTAAGTATTCCCAAAGAGATTTTAAATGTTTTCACATTTAAATAAAAATGGAAATTGAGATTTCCAAAGAGCCTTTGATGTAGTTTCCGGCACTCGAGAACCATTATTGGACCCCAAGCGAACCGTCATCCTGGTTGGCTACAAGTGAAAGACTAATTCAAGCATATAAACTCTTAAAAACTGAATTAAATTCAATAACTCAAATACTCAACCTTTTTAAAAGTATGTACAAAACTCAAAATAAAAGTAAATACATAAACTCCTCAACTCTGTCTATCTATGAAGCCTCTGCTATTACATAAGGATATCGGGATAAGACCCACAACATCTCAAAACTACTAATTGTAAGATAAAGGTGAAGTCCTCCTAAATATAAGAAGGCTCACCAAAACTGACTGGAATATCACGTGACCTCAATGAAATGCCTGTTGATGTTCCTGAATATATATATCTGCATTATGAAACGATGCAGGCCAAATGGCTTAATACATGGAATGTACGAGCATGTAAGGGGGATTCTAAAGCATAAACATAAGCTTGAACTGGTGGAAAATAAACATACTTACCTCTTTTCAACTCACTCAACTCAACTCAATGAAACATAGTTCAACTCAACTTAGAGAAAATGGGGCTCAACTCATTAATAAGTTACTCAACTCAGAGAAATAGGGCTCAACTCAACTATAAGATACTCAACTCTGGGAAACATAGTTCAACTCAACTCTGGGTACTCAACTCAAGATAAAGCAACAATAAAAGACACAATATATGGAAAGAATTTAAAATAGCAGATAGAAACTCAATTTATTGTAAAATAGAATAATAACTCAGTTTGTATATAAAAAAAATATAACTCGATGGGAGATTTTCTAACCAACAAACATCACTATGAGCTATGTGATGATATAACATCCAGCCCACGCTGCCAGAACTGTCCTATACTTTGTCGGGGTATAGAACCTACTACTAAGTGTATCCACTAGTCTATGCTAAAAATTATTAAGAAATCATCTAAAAAGTATTACCCTTTCTACCCACGTTGGCTACATGGTTTATAGGGGCTATGATTTGTCTGAACTCTGCCCATATCGGTGCTCAATACTACTCCCAAAAAATAACTAGCTCATATGTTTAAAAACATAACTCTTTCCGTATTTTGAGATTATTACTCAAAAATCATTCTCTTAAAAGATATGGTACTCAAACTACTCAAAACTCTTTTGGAAATCTCAGTTTTCTCTCATTTTAAATGTAAAAACATTTACTCTTGGGAATACTTAGTTCTTATATATCATTTTAAAGAAAATGAACTCAGCTCTACTCTTCCTCAACTCAGTGCTCAAGTCTTTAAAACAAGTTTTACTATAATTTGTAAAAAGACTTCTTAAAATAGAGTTCATGCCGAATTATGGACGTGAACGACTCAATTCAAGGTTTTCAATAACCATGCATAGAACTCAATACTTGGAACTCAACAACTCTAGAACTCAAGCAGTCAATGATTCTACTCATCTCAAGAATGCTCGACTCGGAGGTTTCATGCGTCAGTAGTTTGAATATACTGAGCATGCAGGATATAGATACTAAGTTGAACAAATATATACAAGCTGAAACAAGGCATAACTGAGCAATATTGTAAATTGTGCAAGAATGTAAATACTGAAAAGATAACTTAATGCAATGACCAAGTGCTAATCATAAACATGACATGCTAAACTGAATACTGAAGTATATAGTGAAAACCTGGTCAAATGTACTAAGAGTCTGACTGTGGGAGATACTATTCTGAACTATCACACCACCATCTGACATGTCCGTAAGAACAAATCCTAAGCGAGCAAACCGGTGAACATCTTTTGCTAATTCTTTCCTTTCTTCCTTAATATATGCTACACTACCCATAGACAATCTGCTGAGAGCATCATCCACTACATTGGCCTTACCAGGATGGTAAAGCACATTTACGTCACGTCAAAAACCTGAGGAATTCAAGCCATATCCTCTGACGAAGATTCAACTCTTTCTGGGTGAACACATATTGGAGGCTCTTATGATCTGTGAACACATCTACTTGAACACCATATAAGTAATGTCTCCAAATCTTTAGGTCAAATACTATAGCTGCAAGCTCGAGGTCATGATTCAGGTAGTTCTTCTCATGTACCTTAAGCTGTCTAAAAGCATAAGATATTACCTTACCTCACTACATCAACACACAACCTAGGCCGACCCTTGATGCATCATAGTAAATTACATAACCCTCTGAACCATCTGGTAGGGTCAAGACCGGTGCTCTAGTCAACCTAGTCTTCGGTTTCGAGAAACTTTTCTCACACTCATCTGACCAATGAAACTTAACCTTTTTCTGATTCAACTTGGTCAATGGGGAAGCTATGGATGAAAATCCTTCAATAAATATCCTGTATTAAACCGGCCAAACTCAAGAAATTTTTGATGTCTATCAGAGAGGTGGGTCTGGGCCAATGTTGTACTCCTTCAATCTTCTGAGAATCCACTCGGATCCCTTCGCTAGATACCACATGATCAAGGTAAGCAACATACCGTAACCAGAATTTACACTTGCTGAACTTAGCGAATAACTAGCGATCTTTGAGAGTTTACAAAATAACTCTTAGAAGGTTGTACGAGCATTTGTTAGTCTGAAAGACATAACTACAAATTCATAATGACCATACCGAGTTCTGAAGGCTATCTTCGGAATGTCACTATCTCTAACTCTTAGCTGATGATAGCCGGATCTGAGGTCTATCTTAGAAAAATAACTAACACCCTGAAATTGGTCGAACAAGTCATCAATCCTAGGGATGGGATACTTATTCTTGATTGTGACATTGTTCAACTATCGATAGTTAATGCACATTCTGAGAGAACCATCTTTCTTTTTCACGAACAACATTGGAGCACCCCATGGAGAGATACTGGGTCTTATGAAGCCTTTATCTAGAAGGTCTTTCAATTGTTCCTTCAATTCCTTAAGCTTGGTGGGAGCCATTCTAGAAGGAGGAATCGAAATGGGTTGGGTATCTGGAAGGATATCTATTTTGAAGTCGATTTCCCTTTCGGGAGAAACTTTGGGAAGATCATCTAGAAACACTTCTACTACTGCGAATCACTCAACAGTTGCGGTTTCGGAGTTTGAATCCTTAACCCGGAAAAGATGATAGATATACACTTTGGAAATCATCTTTCTGGCTCGTTTAGAAACTGAAACCGAACGATCCTAGTTCTATAATCGACTAAGGCATAATAGGAATGTAACCAATCCATGCCTAGAATGATATCAAAATCTACCATTTCTAACTTTACAAGATCTTCTGAGGTGACTTTCTGAAAGACTCTGACAGGGTAATTTTTGTATACCTGTCTAGCTACAACTAGGTCACCAACTAAAGTAGAGACTAAGAAGGGTTCTGAAAGAGTTTTTGGACTGACACGCAAGTTTACTGCTATATAGGGAGTTATAAAAGACAGTGTAGCCCCTGGATCTAATAATGCATAAACAACTAAATGAAAAAGACTCATAACGTACCGGTGACCACATCAGGAGAATTTTCCTAGTCCTGGCGAGCATGGAGAACATACAACTTGTTCTGACGCTGACCGTCACTTGTACCAGATGAAGCACCCTGTTGAGTTGGGCGACCTGTTGGTGCTCTGGAGAGGTAGTTTGAGTTCTATTAGTGTTACTATCTTGCCCCTACCTAGTAGAAGGGAAATCCTTCAGCCTATGGCCAGACTGACCACACTCAAAGCACCCTTCCTTGCCTGCAAGATACTCGCCCGGATGGTTCTTACCACAGTTTGGACAAGTTGGGAAAGTCCTGTTACATGAATTTCTCCCCTGAGACTTATAGCCTGATGCCCTACCCTTTTGATCCTGTTGAAACCTAGGGGATGGAGCACTAGTTGATGAAGGTGCTGGGGCTGTAGACCTCTGCTGAAACTGTGAGCGATTTCCACCACCCAATTTCTTCTGAGAGTATTCATAATTCCCTGTTCTAACCTTCTTGTTGTCCTTAGCCATTTCCCTAAGCTTATCTCCCTTAACCTGTTGAGCATGAGTCATAAGCCTAGAGATATTCATATCTCCTAACAGCATAGCATTTCTCCACTCGGTCTTCACCAAATCGGATACCCCAAACAATAACTTGCTCATTTGTACCCTCGAATCAACAATAATATGTGGAGCATATCTGGAGAGCTGAGTGAACTTCAACCCATATTCTTGGACTGACATAGAACCCTGCTTCAAGTTCATAAATTCTTGCTCCTTAACTTCTCTGAACTCTCTTAGGAAGAACATGTCCAGAAACGCTTCAGTAAAACACTCCCATGTCACAGGAGCTGCATTTTCACCCCTGTTTTCCTTCCATTGTGTGAACCAAATGTGAGCTACATATTTGAGTTGATAGGATGCTGACTCAACACTCTCAGTACCAGTCATTTGCATTACTCCAAAAATTTTCTTAACCTCATCAATAAAGTTATGTGGGTCCTCACCAACCTGTGACCCTAGAAATTCAGGAGGATTCATCCGAACAAAGTCTCAAACCCTAGCTGTCGTTGATCCACCATTTGTGTTAGTAGAAACTAGGACATACTGATTGTTCTAGTTGGCTACACTCTAACCCAAGAGCTCGATTGCATTCCAGAATTCTGCATTCGTAACCTAATGGTTCGGGACTAGAGAAACTGCATTAGCATTGCATGTGTTAGCATTCTGTGCGTAAGATCTATCAGGAGGCATGATCTGAAACACATAATGACAAAGGAGATTATACCCACGCACGATAAGAATATCAAAGAAAGTGAAGTTTTCCTTAAAACACTTTGTAGCCTCCCCCACATAGATGTAGGGCACTTCACACCCATGAAGGGACTCTACTTAGTGCAGTTTTCATACATCCTAGGACTCTTAAACATAATGCTCTGATACCAAGTTTATCATGCCCCGAGGCTACCCCCTTGATGTAACACAAGACCTACGATCACGAGTGACCCTAAGCTAACCCTGTGTCTGGCATATATCAAGCATACTAAGAATAACTGAATAAAACATATACTATGGGTAAGCTAAAATAATGGATAACTAAAATTGGGGAAATACCCAACTAGTCTGAATGTATAAAACATACTAAGAGTTTAATAACAAATGAAGGATAACTTAACAAGTCAAGCTGATTCCACTACTATGTCTGAAAAGCCTCTAACTGAGTCGAGTTGCTGGGACATGCTCCCCAGCTAACTCTAACAAAACTAAAACTGAAATGTAAAGACTAAAATGAAAGAATCTCTATTGTCCTGAAGTATGAGGACTCACTACTGAAACTGTTGAATGCGGATCGAGGATCGATCTAATCGCGGTCTGAATGCTGAGTACCTAAACCTACATCATGAAAGGATTTAGCGCAGAGTATGCGTTAGTACTTTGAATGTACTGAGCATGCAAGATATAGATACTAAGCTGAACAAATATATACAAGCTGAAACACGGCATAACTGAGCAATACTGTAAACTGAGCAAGAATGTAAATACTGAAAAGATAACTGAATGCAATGACCAAGTGTTAAACATGAACATGACATGCTAAACTGAATACTGAAAACCTAGTCAAATGCACTAAGAGTCTGACTGTGGGAGCTACTATTAACCGACATATAACCACGTGAGTTAAATGCGGAGTCCTATGTATACACCCCATCGAGAGGACACAATATACCTTCCTAGGGGTATAAAGGCATGACTGGTGTGATCAATAAAATCTGATGCCCAACTAAGGGGACTTATACTCCTATGGGGGCACGTAGTTCTGGGACTATGAGGGTACGTTGAACCCTAACCCAACTCGGTGCTAAGTTTACTCCCAACTCAATATGTATATGACACAATATGACTGAAATACTGAAATGTTGAATAGCTCAAAGTACTGACATGCAAAATTTGAGAATGCAACATTTATATACATTCAAAACTAGAGCATGATTATCTGTTTAACTGACTTAGCAAGTGTAATTCAGGAACTAAGAGAATCTACAAAACTAGGATTCTGAGCTTCATGCAACAAACTAAATAACGTTTCCAAGAAATCATGATATTTTGATTAAGAATACTACAAAAGCTAAATCACAACAATTATCCAAGGATTTAGAAACCCTAGGTCTAAACAAAATTTGGAGAATCGAGAATCTAACTGAATTCTAGGGACCTAGTGGATGAAAGGAATCCACTGGTGAAATCCCACATACCTGGTGACAAAATCTATGGAGAAATCCTTCGATCGATTTTGGGGATGGAACTTGAAAAAACTCGTATGCGTGTTCTTGAGAGTGTTGGTTGACTTTCCATTTCTTTTTTCTCCAATTTCGATGAATTTTGGAGAATAGAGGTTTTGGTTAGGTTCTGACTAAGTTATTAGGCTTAATTTGAGTAAAATGACATAGTTTAAATGCCCAATGCGTAGGGGAAAAGACCAAAGAGACCGTAACTTAAAACCTGACGAGGTAATTGACGTCCCCTGACCGACGATCCGTCCTGGCAGGGCTTCGTTTGGCGTCTGAGACTAAGTGATAGGGGTCACGATCCACGGACCCTAGACCACGGACCGTGGTCCCACCTACGGTCTGTAGGTCGGGCCGTGAGTCGTGATTTTCTGAGAATTTTGGGTGGCCAACTCACGAACCCTACTAACGGTCTGTTGTCCAAGCCACAAGCTGTGGTTTGGCCTCCGTCGGTGGCACCTGCATGTTCTAAAAATCTGCTACTGGCTCTCTTTCATATACGGGGTGTTACAGACTGCTTCGTGCAAAGAGTTGGGACCTTATGTACCACCTAAATCAGGAACGATGTTATGGTGAACATAGTCACACTCTCTCTGAAGTCACCCTATCTGGAACAAAGAAAATCTGGGATACTCCCTTAAGAAGATCTTAGTTAATTATTAGGTTGAACCCAATAAGACACTTCTTTAAACATGTCTAAGTGGATTACTAACATGGATTCTATGAGATACTACCTTAAACATGTCTAAGTCCATTTATACTCTTGAACAATATGAGGTACTTCATTAAGTAAGTCTTAGTTCATTTATGCTTTTGAACACTATAAGATGCTTCTTCGAGGATGTCTTAGTTCATTGGATATGGATATTGCTACTAGAAACCTTAACTCAACTATGTGAAGGCTTCCATCTCATGACACCTAATTTTTGGAAAACCCACACTCTACTACGTAAGAGTTCCCCTTGTAACTTGGATAGTCCTCATATCAACTAGGTGTGGTTCTCCTTTCAACTTGGAGCCCGAACCCTCTCTTGTGTGACACTCTATCTCATTGTCACTTGAGGCCAAGCATACACCCCAATATTTACTATTAACCCTTGCTTAATACTTATGTCTCATGGAAGGATCTCCTTGACAATCAATCAATGTTCAAGTGATTCTATCACTTTATACTTTCAAGGACTTATAAGGTAGCTTAGGTGAGTATAGGTCTTTCGCCACAATTCTACCTATTAGACTTCTATTCATTACATTAGCCTTACTCTCAAAGCTCTAGTGATTCAACATTCATGACTACAAGCCTTACTCTCAAAGCTTTACTTCATTCTATCCTCATTCATATCTAGATCACAAGACATTCAAGTCACAAGATTCATCTTTAAGCAATTCTAGTCATAATTCATCACAAAGGTTCAATATCAACTTTACTTAATCATAATCAATCACTTGTAATAAATTCTAGTACAATTCATGTCTATATGACCCTAATCTTGAACAATTACAACACATGACATTAATTTTAGAAGATCAATTCTAATTCTTCAATTTCACCCTTCATGGCATAAACTCACAAATTATCAAATTCATCAAATAGACTAGGTTTTACCATGAAAATCACATATTTAAGTATCATCCACTTGATTGGAATCAAACTTCTTCACTACCCACAATGTAGGAAAAAACCCTAGCTAGATTAGGGTTTTGTCTTCACAATTGGGGGAACCCATAGATGAATAAGCTAAAATACCTTAGGAAGATTCACCACGAATTTGAGTAGCAAAGGCTGCCCCCTTCAACCCTAGACTTCACCTTCTTCTCGTTGTTGTTCTTCTTCTTTCTAGAGAGAGGATTTTGGGTTTCTTTTTTGTGAGTTGAGAGAATGATTTAATTGACTTAATTAGGGGTTTATTAGGATTATATAGGAGGTTTAATAACTAACTAACTGTCCCCACTTAACCCCTAACTAATTACTAATACCTTCCAAACCCCTAACTTAAAACTAAAAACTAAAATTCTGCTCACACGAACGAGACCCCCACCCAAGGGTCGTGGGTGGGTCTACTGACCGTGCTGCACCTACTTAGGTGGAGGTCTGTAGCTCAAATTTTTAGGGGAACATCATGCTTGATCCACGACCCCAACCCACGGGGTGTGGGTCCATCTACTGGCCGTAGATGCCGTTCGTGGGAAGGCTGATTTTTTACAGCTTTTGGGCTGTTTTAAGGGTCCTCCTCAAGGACCCCTTGGGTGGTCCTTGGGGGGTCGTACCTTGACACCCTAACCCTAAATACCTCATTCTAATTACGTGAATCAGTTTTACGATTTTATCCCTCACATCAAACTCTAAAACTCTAGCACAAGGCTCTAGAACTCTCTAGTTTAGTTCACTAGTTTCCAGGGTGTAACAATATCTCCCCCTTGGGATCATTCGTCCTTGAACGAAGATTTTAAACACTTCCTAAGGTAACCACTCTAAACTAGCAGCCCATCATGCATGCACTACATCTAAATGCACACAACCAATGAAGAAACCTTCAATTCCAAGCTAAACATATTCAATGCAACACAAGGGAGTAGGAACTACTTCTAACAACCCAAAATGCATGAACCTCTATTTCTACTCATTTCAAGGAGGAACTAACATCTCCTAACTAAAACATGTTCAACACACACTCATGTATCCTAAATGCAATTTACTCTCAAAAAGCATTTATTCAAGGAAGAATCTTTCAACTCCAAAAAAAGGCATGCTCATTAGTTCATCTCATGAAGTATATATGCAATTCTATTCAAATGCACTACAACATGAGGCAAAACAATGCATATAAGTCATTTCTATCAAGACCTAAGTTTTTTTTTCATGAACATGCACATAAGGAAACCATGGCAACAGATAAACACACAATAACCTAACTTTTTAGGCACACTATCTCCCCCTTGGGAGTAAGCCAATACAATCACTTCTAAACATCATCCATGCTAAAGACAACTTCAAGGTCCAACATAACAAGTCACAAAAGACAAGAAATCCAGAAATTACTAAAGCATAAAATGCATACCAGAAGCAACATGAGGAGATCACTCTTGATCTTCTCTAGATTGGAGAGCATAAAACCTATTTTTCTTTTGAGCACTCTCATCCGGCCCACTAGAGGCAACTTTCTTATCCTCCCTTCCCTTAGCCTTAAGAACTGGGCAATCTCTCATTTTGTGCCCATCCTTTCCACACCCATAGCAACCATACATGTCGGCTAGGCACTTACCATAATGACTCCTCCCACACATGAAGCAAGTAGACTATGGAGACCCACTACCTTTCTCTTGGTCAAACCTAGGGGTGTTGGAAAAATCTTGACCAAAATACCTTTGTTTAGACTTAGGCCTACCTTGTCCATCAGACTTAGCATTAGAAAAGTTCCCATCATCGGTTCTAGCTCTTTTCACCTCCCTATCATTTTCTTAAGTTTTGCTCCTCAATTTGTTGAGCATGCACCATGAGATGAGAAATATTCATACTTGGGATAAGCATTACCGAACGACATTCATTAACTACTAAGTCGGACACTCCCATCACAAACTTATTCATATTTGCCCTCGAATTGCCCACTATAGTTGGAGCATATTTGGATAGTTGGGTGAACTTAAGGAATACTCTTACACACTCAAACCCCCTTATCGAAGGTTTATGAACTCTTGCATCTTTAGTTCCCTCAACTCTAGGGGAAAGAACCTATCAAGGAATGCCTCTTTGAACCCTTCCCACTCTATTGGGCCCTCTTCTATCGGCCTATTATCTTTCCATTGTCTATACCATATTTGTCCTACATCCCTCAATTGATAAGTGGCTAGCTCCGCTTTTTCTACCGAAGTCAATCTCATGATAGCAAGCACCTTATACACCTCATCTATAAAACCTTGAGGATCTTCCTCCATTTTGGAGCCATAAAACTCCAGAGGGTTCATCCTCAAAAACTCTCTCACCCTAGAAGCAGACATCCCCCTTATTAGGCTTGCCGGAGCTACCACCTCTCTATTGGCTTGGGCCAACATTATAAAGGCCAGCCTAATCTCTGCATTAGACATATCCGAAAGATCAATTAGAGCTTGAGGGGGAACTTCGAGAGGAACCTCTTGCTCATCATTGCCTTCCTCACCTCTCCTAACATTTGCCCTTGTATTAGCCATACCCTGAAAATCAACGGGCACAGATTAGAAAGAGGGCCTACTAAAGACAAACTCTATGGCACGACTTAGAGAATGAATAAGTGAGATTTCCTAAGCATCCAATAGCCTCCTATTCATAAATGTGGCACGCTTCACATTTATGAACAAGACTTGACTAGACGTGGTTTGAGACATCCTAAAACCATCCCAAAATCTTGTGCTCTGATACCAAGTTTGTTACGACCCAGGAGTACCCCCTAGACGTAACAAGACGTACAAGACTCCGAAAAGCCTCATACAAGCCCTTAGCATATCATGAACATAAGATAATAGAAAAGTATGGAAAATTTAAAAACTTTTCTCTATACAATCGAAGTCTTTATTAAATGCAAGCGGAAGTCTTTACTAAACTTTTTTCTCAAACCATCTAATACAACTTTAGAATAAAAATCTTGGGACAAAGCCCATACAATAGTCTCAACATGAAAATAAAAGACATAAAGGAAATAATGGGTTTGTCCTCAAAGCTATGAGGACTCACCAAATCTTCAACTCCTTTGGTCCTTAGAAACCTATCCTCTAAAATGGAACTCAATCTCCGAAACCCTACATTTGATTAGAATGTAGGCAAAATATGCGTTAGTATAAAATGTACTAAGAATGTTAGCTAGCATAATTATAAGAGCATAAGATAAGGGTTAGTCAATATAAGACATAATCCAATACTTCATAAAACAACAATTATAAGCACAATAGACAATATCATCAAAATAAGAAAAGTCTTCAACATAAGCATCATATAACCATTACTCAACTCTTAGTCATTCATATCATAATAAAACCACTCTCAAGTAACCTCAAAGCATACTAGTGCAATGCATGAATGGCATCCCATAATACCATCCAAGCTAAGTATCCCTTTGGGTCATCTTAAACATAGTCAATAGTACTAGTCAAGCTTTAGACTCTCATAAGTAGCTTCAAGTCATACTTGTGCAATGTATGATTAAGACCCCGTAATCCTACTCACACTAAGTACCACCTTAGACTATCAAACTAATCACCTTAGGATCTCATCCTTTAGCTTAACTCTCATAACCAAGGGAATATCTCACCTTTGGTCAATACTAACAAGGAAGGCAACTATAGCACAATCCTATCTCAAGATACACAAAGGAACACTTTCTTGAATAACCTTAAGTCATACTTGTGCAATGCATGAATACCATCCCATAATACTATTCATGCTAAGTACCACTTTTAGGTTCTCATACTAATACTTCTTGGTTTGGAACCTAGTTCCTCTCTTTAACTTTATAACACTATGAGGTACTCCCTTAAGCATATCTTTGTTCATTATTAGGTTGAACCCTATGAGACACTTCTTTAAGCATGTCTAAGTTCTTTACTAACATGGACCTTATGAGATACTTCCTTAAGCATGTCTAAGTCCATTTATACTCTTGAACACTATGAGGTACTTCATTAAGTAAGTCTTAGTTCATTTATGCTTTTGAACAGTATGAGATGCTTCTTCAAGAATGTCTTAGTTAATTGGATATAAAGATTGCTACTAGAAACCTTAACTCAACTATGTGAAGGCTTCCATCTCATCAAGCCTAACTTTGGGAAAACCCACACTCTACTACGTAAGAGTTCCCCCTTTAACATCGATAGTCTTCACATCAACTAGGTGTGGTTCTCTTTTCAACTTGGGGCCCGGACCCTCTCTTGTGTGACACTCCATCTCATTGTCAATATCCACTTAAGGACAAGAATACACCCCAAGATTTACTATTGTCTCATGGAAGGATGTCCTTGACAATCAATCCATGTTCAAGTGATTCTATCACATTATACTTTCAAACACTTATAATGTAGGTTAGGTGAGTATAAGTCTTTCACCACAATTCTACCTATTAAACTTCTATTCATCACATTAGCCTTACTCTCAAAACTCTAGTGATTCAACATTCATGACTACAAGCCTTACTCTTAAAGCTTTACCTCATTCTATCCTTATTCATATCTAGATAACAAGACATTCAAGTCACTAGATTCATCTTTAAGCAATTCTAGTCAGATCATCACAAAGGTTCAGTATCAACTTTACTTAATCATGATCCATCACATGTAATAAAGTCTAGTAAAATTCGTGTCTATATGACCCTAATCTTGAACAATTACAACACATGACATTAATTTTAAAAGATCAATTCTAATTCTTCAATTTCACCCTTCATGGCATAAACTCACAAATGATCAAATTCATCAAACAGACTAGGCTTTACCATGGAAATCACATTAACTAATCATAATATCACAATTCAATGCTAATTCAATCATAATTAAGTATCATCCACTTGATTGGAATCAAACTTCATCATTACCCACAATTTACGAAGAAACCCTAGCTAGATTGGGGTTTTGTCTTCACAATTGGGGGAAATCTAGGGGGATCTATGGGTGGAAGAACCCATAGATGAATAAGCTAACATACCTTAGGAAGATACACCATGAATTTGAGTAGCAAAGGCAGCCCCCTTCAACCCTAGACTTCACCTTCTTCTCCTTGTTCTTTTTCTTCTTCTTTCTAAAGAGAGGATTTTGGGTTTCTTTTTGGTGAGTTGAGATAATGATTTAATTGACTTAATTAGGGGTTTATTAGGCTTATATATGAGGTTTAATAAATAACTAACCGTCCCCACTTAACCCCTAACTAATTACTAATTAACCCCCAAACCCCTAACTTAAAACTAAAAACCAAAAATCTGCTCACACTTACGAGACCCCACCCATGGACCGTGGGTGAGTCTACTGACCGTACTACACCTCCGTGGTGGAGGTCTGCAGCTAAAATTTTCAGGGGAACATCAGCCTTGACCCACGACCCCAACCCACGAGATGTGGGTCCATCTACTGGCAGTAGATGTCCTTCGTGAGAAGGCTGATTTTTGACACCTTTTGGGCTGTTTTAAGGGTCCTCCTTAAGGACCCCTTGGGTGGTCCTTGGGGGGTCGTACCTTGACGCCCTAACCCTAAATCCCTCATTCTAAGTACGGGAATCATTTTTCCAATTTTATCCCTCACATCAAACACTAAAACTCTAGCACAAGACTCTAGAACTCTCTAGTTTAGTTCACTAGTTTTCGGGGTGTAACAATAACTCAAATACTCAACCTTTTTAAAAGTCTGTACAATACTCAAAATAAAAGTAAATACAGAAACTCCTCAACTCTGTATATCTATGAAGCCTCTACTATACAGAAAGTTATCTGGACAAGACCCACGACATTTTAAAACTACTAACTGTAAGATAAAGGTGAAATCCTCCGGAATATAAGAAGGCTCACCAAAGCTGACTAGAATATCACGTGACCTCAATGAAACGCCTGATGATGATCCTGAATACATGTATCTGCATCATAAAACGATGCAGGCCAAATGGCTCAGTACATAGAATGTACGAGCATGTAAGGAGAATTCTAAAGCATAAACATAAGCTTGAACTCATGGAAAAGGAACATACTTACCTCTTCTCAACTCACTTAACTCAACTCAATGAAACATAGTTCAACTCAACTTAGAGAAAATGAGGCTCAACTTAGAGAAAATGGGGCTCAACTCAATAATAAGATACTCAAATCAATGAAACATATCTCAACTCAACTCAACTCAACTCAACTCAACAATAAGATACCCAACTCTATGAAACATAGTTCAACTCAACTCTCGATACACAACTCTAGGTACTCAACTCCAGATAAAGCAACAATAAAAGATGCAATATATGGAAAGCTTTTAAAACAGAAGATAGCAACTCAATGTATTGAAGAATACAATAATAACTCAGTTTGTATATAAAAATACAATATAACTCTATGGGAGATTCTCTAACCGACAACCATCACTATGAGTTATGTGATCATACAACGTCTAGCCCACACTTCCAGAACTATCCTATACTTTGTCGGGGTATAGAATCTACTACTAAGTGGATCCACTAGTCTATGCTAAAAATCATTAAGGAATCATCTAAAAAGTATGACCCTTTCTACCCACGTTGGCTACATGGTTTATGAGGGCTGTGAGTTGTCTGAACTCTCCCCCATATCGGTGCTCAATACTACTCCCAACATATAACTAGCTCATATGTTTAAAAACATAACTCTTTTCGTGTTTTGGGATTATTACTCAAAAATATTTCTCTTAAAAAGAGATGGTACTCAAACTGCTCAAAAACTCTTTTGGAAATCTCAGTTTCCTCTCATCTTAAATGTAAAAGCATTTACTCTTGGGAATACTTAGTTCCCATATATCATTTTCAAGAAAATGAACTCAACTCTACTCTTCCTCAACTCAGTGCTCAAGTCTTTAAAACAAGTTTAAAACATTTTGTAAAATGGCTTCTTAAAATAAGGTTCTTGTCGAATTATGGATGTGAACGACTCAATTCAAGGTTTTCAATAACCATGCATAAAACTCAATACTTGCACTCAACAACTCCAGAACTCAAGGAGTCAATGATACTACTCATCTCAAGAATGCTCGACTCGGAGGGTTCATGCAAAATTATGGGCATGAAATTCTGAACTCTAGGACTAAATGATACTCCTCATCTCAAGACTGCTTGACTCATAGGGTTCATGCTGAATTATGGTCATGAACTACTCAACTCAAGGACTAAATGATATTTCTCATCTCAAGATTGCTCACCTCATAGGGTTCATGCAGAATTATGGGCATGAACTACTCAACTCAAGGACCTTCATAGGTAACATGTAGTAGTCCCATGATTAGGAATATAATCCCAAAATGATTAGGAACTCAATACTAAAGACTTAGAACTTGAAGATACTACTCTTCTTAAAGAAAATCAAGTTATGGAGTTCATGCAGAATTTATGGGCATGAATGACTTGACTCAAGGGTCGACATAACAGTATGAACTCATGTATACGACTCTTCTCATTCTCATACTTACTTCCTCAAAACTCTATTTAAGAACTCAAGTGTTGGCTTTAAAAAAAAATTCAAAATTTATAACTCAAAATAGGGTTCATACTGAAATATAGACATGAACAAATCAACTCTAGGATCTCAATAACAATATAGAAACTCAATAATTAGGAATAGAATTTTTAAAAGAAACATGAACTCAAGAACTCAAAATCAACTTATCTCAAGAATACTCAAATCTAAGAAAAGAATCTTATATTACTCTTTTACTGATCTGAAAGTAGATGTAGGGCGTGAGGACGAACTAGTCCAACACTATGATAGCCTTATATACCTGGAAGAACAAGGTTCTTGAAGAATCTTGATGAAATTTATAAGAATAATCTTGATTAGAAGTCTTGAAACCCTAGCTTAAAGGTAAACAATCAAGAAAACCTTTCTTGAGAATCTTGAATTAGTTTCTTGAAATCTCTATGACCAAGAATTATGATTTTCATTAGTGATTCATAATTTTATGAAGGAATTTGAGTTCGAAAGAATGAAATTCTTGGAGAAGAACTTACATTGAATAAGAATCTTGAAAAGAGATTGAAAGAATTTTGAAAAAGATTGAAAGAATCTTGAATGGAGTCTTCTACTTTGATTTTTCCTTAGGGTTTTACCCTAGGGTTTGAGAGATAAGAGAATGATGGATTAAAAGATGAAAATCTGATTGATTCAAGCCTTATATTAGTCAAAAATTCGCAACACTCACCTCAAGAACTCAACAAGAACTTCATTATCAAAGAACGAAGCACAAAACTCAAGAACTCAACAAGATTATCAACATACTCAATCTCATGGATGAAATTCATAAAAGAAACTCATGATTGGCATGTGGGCGAACAAACCCAACACTATGAAATCTTACATACCTTAAAGAATTAGGTTCTTGGCGAAATCTTGAATTTCTTGAACGAACGCTTGAAACTTTGAACTTTTTCTCCTCTTGAATCTTCTCTCTAAAACCCTAAATGCTTTTGGGGATGAATGAAACTGATTCTTATCAGTTTAGACCCTTAATTGGGTGTAATTCACGCTTATAATAAGTGGGGCTTAGGAAAAGACTAAAATACCCCTCCTATATTCGGGTAACTTTCCTTAAATGGACAACCTGACTTGTAAAGGTCATAACTCTCTCATACTAGTTCGAAAATTAGCAAACTCGGTGGCATTGGAAAGAGGAATCAAAGATCTTTCATTTGATATCTTATGGGTCTCCTAACTCATCATGTACTGAAAGTTATGGTCATTTGAAGTTGACCCAAAACTTAAAAGAACTAAGGAATGACTTGAATGAATTTTCTTTAATTCTTTTTGGAACTCAAGGTGCTATATCTAGTGACCTGACCTTAAAACTTAAGCACTTTTAAATTCCTTGCTGAAATCCTACTCACAATGAAGAAAGGTTCGAGTCTTAGCTCAAAACAAATTTGTGGTGTTACATGTAGGAGGTAGGGCTAACTCATAAGCGACATCATAACCGTACGCAAAATCTCAAATGGCCAAATATATCTGGGGATAAGCTTGTCCCACCTCCCAAATTTTGTCACATCCTTCATAAGTGTCACTTGAAGGAATATCAAGTCACCAACCCTAAATCTCAAAGGTCGATGCCTATGATCAATAGAACTCTGGTGCCTACTTTGAGCTGTCATGAGCATATAATGAACCACCCACACATGATCTAAGGCCTCCTGAAGTAAATCAGTACCACGCAGCCTAGGCTCCGAAAACTGAAACCAACCAACTAGATAGTAATAATGTCTACCATATAAGGCTTCGAACGATGCCATCTGAATACTAGAGTGGTAGTTGTAATTATACACAAACTACACCAAAGCCACAAAATGGTCCCACTAACCTAAAAAATAATAAAATATAGGCTCAGAACATGTCCTCCAAAACCTGAATACTGCGCTCTGACTTCTCATCAGTCTATGGGTGGAAAGTTGTGCTTAGGTCAACATGGGTACCTAACTCCTCTTGAAAGGTCCTCCAAAAGCTAAAAGTAAAATGAGAACCCAGTTTGAAATGATAGATATCGGCACCCCGTGAAGACGAAATACCTACAAAATATAGATTTGAGTTAACCTCTCGGTACTGAAAGTAGACTGAACGGGGAGTAAGTGTGCCGACTTGGTTAACCGATCAACGATGACCCCAAATGTTGTCAACATCTCTAGATTTCTGAGGCAATCCCATAAAAAACTCCATAGTTATACGCTCCCACTTCCACTCCAGGATGACAATCTGTAGAACTCACCACCATGCCTCAAATGCCCGGCCTTCACCAGCTAGCAACACACACAACGTGACATATAGTCTACAATGTCTCTCCTCAAAGTGTTCCACCAACAATGATTCCTCAAATGACGATTCATTTTTGTGGTGCTCAGATGGATAAAAAATTAAATCCCCAACTATCGGAACACACATACGACTATCAAATATCAAAACCCTACTTGAATCTAAGGCAGATTACTCGGTATCACCGCGTAACACCTAATCTCAGAGGGCCACCAAAGTCTCATCCTCAAATATTGCACCTGTTGATGCACATTAACTGGTTTTGGCCAAGTTCAAAAACCCCGACGGGGTGCTCAGGATTCGTCCAGAACCCAATGTATGCAAATGAAATATGCTACCCCACCAAATTTGACATTCCTAACTCAATAGAGCCATCGTAACTTCTAATAGAAGTCGTCTTAATGAAAAGTGGGTAGCACACCCAAACTCTATTTTAAGTCAAATTCCACAAAGAGGCTTAGAATTGGCCTGAAATCCTCGAAATCCGTACATAAGGTCTTTGTAGATCAAACTTGATATCTCAAAGCTGATGAAACCGTCAAAACTGAATTATGAGGTAGTCTTCCTGAAGTTTTGACCAAAGTCAAGCATTTAAGTTTCTAAAGCTCCCAAAACATGGAAACTTGCACAAAATTATCCCTTCTATCTATCTGAATTATACAACAAGAAAAATAAGTAAAAATGTAGCTTTTTAAATAGTAAGTGCGCTTGTAGTGCTTCTAGTAACTATATTGAAGTGTAATATATATTTGTTCCAGGGGTATGATTTCTTCTTTCTTCAGCTAAAAAGCTAGGGCTTGTGGTTTGTTATTATTCCAAACGAATAACCATGTGATCGAACTGTCAGTCTCAACAAGTTATAAATGACTCGGGGTCGCTATAGGAACGCTCTAAAAAATGAGAAGAGGGAAATAAAACAAAAACGACAGTGAGGGTCATTACATGTGAATAAAAATAAAATTACATTCAAATATCGAAATAATAAAATATGATAATTTTTATACATAGGAGAAAATCATGAAGACTAATGAAAAACTTCAAACTAACAAAAAGGGTATGAATCATACTAACAAGAAATAATTTACGAATTTTTTTTTGAGAAATTAAATGAATACAAACAAAATACATTTGAAAAAACAAAATTATCAACATAGGTTGTGATGCAGTACTGAGACTGCTTCACCCTTAATCAGAGGTCTTGAGTTTGAGCCTTAGGTATGAAGAAAATCTTGTTGGAAGCATCACCCTCGAATAAGTCCTGTAGTATGTGATCTCAATTTAGTCAGGACAATATTGCGGGCTCAGGACACCAATTGAAAAATAATTAAAAAATAAGAATTTGGGTTTAGGTCACACCTTAAATACAAACACGATGAACTCTAAAAAATATATGTACTAATAAAATTAGGGTTTAGACCTTGATAAAATGTACATACTAATAGAATTAGTGATTAGGTTTTGAAAAATTATAACTTTTAAAAATTTAGGGTTTACGTATTGTAACGACTTCAAGACCTAAAACACCAATAAGTTAAAATGAACTTTTTTAAAAATGTGTGTACTAATAAAAATTAGAGTTTAGGTCTTGACAAAATGTAACTTGTAAAAAATTATGGTTAAGATCTTTTGTAACTTCAAGACCTAAAACATCAATAAAATGAACTTGAAGAAAATATATGTACTAATAAAATTAGGGTTCAAGTATGGAAAAAAATATAACTTCTAACAAATTAGGATTTATGTATTGTAACTTCAAGACCTAAAATACCAACAAATTAAAATGTACTTTTAGGATTTAGGTCTTTAAAAATGTAACTTCTAAAAATTACCATTTAGGTCTTGTAAATGAATATCGAATATAAAACTAATTTTAAACATTACATGTAAAAGACTGTGTTCTATCCGTATGAATTCTGGCATGCATCCACGACCCATACTAATTAATTAACAATTTTTAAAAAATAAATTTCAAATCTATTAAATTAAATGTCTTGTGATATACTACCAAATTTAAACATGTCGTTTAAATTACAAATCTAACTTCTACATTTTAGATAAAATTGAGCTCAAATTGATATAGCTAAAGCCTTGAGGATAGTTTAGTCATTCAACAGTAAAACTTATTTTCGAAATTCCTTCTTTGAATGAAAAGTGAAAACCTTTCTAATATTCTAAGTATGATAAATAAATGTTTGTGCCCCAAAATTCTCACTTACCATATCTTCCCTCTATTTCCCTCTATATATATCAGAGGTAGAAGTAGTCCCTGGGGTTTACTTCTCGCCGCTGACAATTCACAGCAAGCTCCGATGACCTGAATTACATTGTTTCTAGTGCCTACATGAATCAGGTAAATCAATTTTCCTCTTCCTAATTTGTTCCTTCGTACTATCTTTTAGGGTTCAAATCGTTGTTCATACTTGTTATAGAGTTTTATGTGGAGAATTTGATGTTGTATTTTTACTAGATGAGTTTAATTTCTTTGATATGCTTTACTTGATTCGAGAGTGTGTTGGAAACAAGATTCTCTACTTTCACAAGTTACGGGTAAGGTTTGGGTATGTTGTTGTTGTTAGACGAGTTTAATTCTGCCAAGTTAACATTTTTCTGAAACAATTATAGTGCATAAGCTTTCTGTGAGCCAAGGGTTTATCAGAAACAGTCTCTCATGGTTAAGGATGCAAATAACTTTTCAAATTAAATCATTTATTAAAAAAAAGTACTTTCGGAGAAAAATAATCTGTGTTTTGTGTTGTATGTGCTCAAAATGACTTCTCTTTTGGCCACACCTCGAATGTACAAAAGAGTGCTTTTTGTGCTTTTAGCCTCACAGAAGCCTTTAGCCAAATAGGCTATACTAGAAACGTTAGAATTCCTATTCTTTCTAACTTTCCAATATTTCTTAAAAGATTCATTAATTACGTCTATCAAGAATGCAACAATTGCGAATGGAATATATTCCAATGATTAAAAAGAATGACTATAGAGAAATTGACTTGTCTTAAATTGTTGATCATCAAAGAATCTCCTAATTTGAATAAGGAATCTAATTGTTAATCATCATAGAATATGACCAAAAAGGACAAAAGGACTATTAGCCCCTACAATAACAACATACTCGATGTAATCCCATAAGTGGGGTGTGGGGAGACTAGAATGGTGCTTGACTCAAGATAGAACTTAAGTTGTTGTTTTCACTCCTTTCTTTATCCCGTTCACATTCTTTTTCCTTATGTTGTTTCTCCTTTTCTCTTGCAGGTTCTCATTTTTGGTCCCTCTCGTTGTCATCATTTGCATTATCCTTCAGCCTAGGTTCATCTTTCCGAAGTTTTTCTTTTCTCTTTTATTATATTTTGCAGCTCATACACATTCTTTGTAATGAGATCCAAAGGTTGTAGAAACTTGAAGTCTTCATCCATATCGGTTTCATCCTACATTGTTTAGTTATTGTTTGTTAGTTCAACATTATCAAAAGAACTAAACTTCAGATACAAAAATCAGAATATCAAAATGGTTGCATTACATTGCTCCAATTTGTTTCTAGTTCAAGATATTCAATACCCTTTGGCACATAGGTAAAAAAAGCACCGAGAGGATGGAATTCTACTTCCTCCTAGTGCACAAAGGGAATATAACAATTCTCACATAAGAGCACAATGGAAGGAATTCTACTTCCTCCTGGTGCTCTTGTTACCTTTGTGCAAAAGGGTATTCGATATCTTGAACTAGAAACAAAATGGAGCAATGTTATGCAAACATTTTGACATTCTGATTTTTGTATTTGAGGTTTAACTCTTTTGATAACTCTAAACTAATCAATAATAACTAAGAAATGAAAAATAGTACTGATATGGATGAAAATTTCTAGTTTCTACAGACTTTGGATCTCGTTACATAGAATGTATATGATCTGCAAAATATATTAAAAAAGTTGTTAACTTTGCCATTGCAGAATCAAATCAATGCTATCAAGTGGGAACCCTCAGGTTCATTTGCTGACTTCATGCTCTGATGATACCACAATTAAGGTAATTCCTATCTTGTCCTTCTAAAGCAGGTAAAGTATCAAAGAAGAAAACAAAACAGCAGTTGTTTCTTCACATGTATCAGAAAATTGCTTTTTATGTCTTCTAAGTACCTTTGAATATTTATTTAGGTTCTGAATTTATGTATGAGTTGTGTTAATGCATCTTATTGTCTTTTTCTTCTGAGCATTCCTTGCCATTTTATTTTTATGTTGTCAGGAAGTCCCTTATTTAAATCTTTGTTATGAATTATTGGAACTTGCAAATGTTGCTCCTCAAGCAAAATCAGCTTAAATCGTGGTGTGTGGATTAGGTGCACGTCACGTTTTGAACGGTGCTGCAGACATAAGCTTGGTATATTTAAATGGAATAAGGTAGAGTGGCGGTGCGGTATGTCGCTGGCCTTCGGGGATTTCTTGATTAACAGAAAGAAATCTGCATTGACTATTATGCCTTTTTAGGAGATATATACCATCAAATGAAGTCCAACTGGAGCTGTTAGAAGTAATCCGAATCAACAGTTGTGCTGGCAAGTTATTCTATCTATTGCTACCAGTTTTGTTTACAGTAGTCTTTCTATCATTCTTGATTATATATTACTTATCTTTTCGGTTAGATTAGATTTATTCATGTTAAACACTTATTGGTTTTTCACACTACGACCCCCCACCCCACCCAAACACACACAGACATCCCAAAAGAACAACAAAGGGGAAAAAATAAAGATTAATGGGAATGCCATCCCTCACCTGATTGATTTGCCTTCCACACTGGGCCTATAAATGTTTAGGCATCTAGGAAGAAATCACCTAAAGCTTTTTGTCCTTTTTAGGAATTAAACTATAGTCGCCATTATCTTCACTCACTTCATTGCTCCTAGTTTACAGCCTTGGGTGCATTGGGGTTGACTTCCCTCTTTAGTTTTTACTTCTTTTTCTGGTAAACTATTGTCAAATGCGCACTTAAGCCCTAAAACGAGGCTCAGAACGTGGTGAGTGCTTTGCCTCGCTGAATGTGCGTACATAAGGGGGAAAGTAGGTCAGGTAAAATTCAAAGGACGAATATTACAAATAAGCATGCATCTAACCTTGTGGAAATAATCATACTTACAATTATTAGTTTAGAATTAAACACATTTTTTTCTCCATTTGCGGATTGCTCTTTAAGTCCCGATGAACTTTAAAACCCCAAGAGTTGAGTTGCAAATTTTGGAATGTTTGCAATCTGGCCTGTAATCCCTTGCGAGTAAAAATATTCCAGAGAGATACAATTTCACTTTAACCATCCAGCAAATGGATTCTTGGTGTGCGATGAGCTCAAAAAGGGATCTAAGTATTGCACCTAACCTTTTAGTTCTATGAGCTTACTGGTTTTGTTTTATTGTTTGTCTGTGTAGTGGTTCATTTAACTCTACTGTGAAGGTATGGCATGTTGAACGAGGGAGTCTTCTTCATAGTTTGAATGGTAACATGTAATGGATGTGAACTCATTATGTCTAATAAAATGAAAGAAAGTGTCGGTCACAATTTGAAAAGCAAAATCAAAGAATGAGGCGGAAGATGACTGGTGAGAAATCACAATCGTACCTTAATCCAGTAAATCACAACTTGAAGAAATCAAAATCCTCTAATTTTAACCTCTTCTCCATCTCAACTTCAACAATTGAGCCAAAACTTCATTGTTTTTCTATAAAAAAACTTTTTTTTTTCAAACGAGTTCATTTTTCAACACAGCCGAGCTTTACTACCTCTTTCCAGAAATTGATGCTTCAAAATTGTTGATTTATACACCGCTGCTTCTGAATGGAAAGTCGGAACTGTTATACAATCATATAGATACCCGTCCAACGTTCATCAGAGTGAGTTCAATCACAATCAACGAAAAATTTGTGGCATTGAAACAGACGTTGAAAATCAACGACGGAAATGGATCTTTGCGGTACATGATGGTGCAAACGACGATGTAGTGGGCATTCTTAATAAATCAGTATTCTCAAAGGCGATCATCTTATATGTGGTTTGTTTACTTGTACTCAGTTGAACTATCAATCAATTTTCTCAAAGGCGATCGCCTTTGGCGAATGGCGAGGTGAGGCGCAGCCTTTATGCCTACTATTGGCAAGGTGAGGCGACCTCAAAATGGCGAGCAAAGGCGAGTTGCAAGTGGGAGGTGAGGTGAGCCAATAAAGGTGTCACCTTTATTTTTTTTAAAATTGGCCTGAATTAATAATTAAAAGGTAACATTACGGTTTATTTGGAGTTTTGGACAAACCCAACTCTGTTTTCCCTTTTTTCCCTCGAGTTCGTAGTAGTGACTCTCTTCTCCAACTTCGCGACCTCCAGCAGGTACGTTTACTCTCTTCTTCTTCAGTTCTTCTGTCTCCTTTTCTTCGTGACCTTTAGCAACTACATTTTTAGCAATGGTTTTCTTCTTCTTTAATGTGCAGTCAGCAGTGTGCACAGTCTTTGTTTTTTTTTCTCTGTTATTTAATTTCTGCAGACTATTGCAATATGGCTATTGTTTTCTTTAAGAAAATATTCTAGTCCTTCGATATTTATTTCTTCCCAACTCAATTTAGTTTTATAGTAATTCTATGGTTAGTTTTGACTTAATGCTTGCTAATATGTTATTGCTATTTGAAATTTTGAATATCTATATATTCAAATATTTTGGATATCTATGTATTCAAGGGACGGGTGCCTCGTCGACCCTTGTCACCTTTTGCCGTCCAAAATACTGCTATCAATACCTATATACCTATTCCATTTATTTGGGTGGGGACGTAGGGGGAGGGGAGAGAGTGGACTGTGAATGAGGTAACTGTGTATCTTTCTATCAAATCATCAAATCTTCATATCCTTCTTGTTGAATTCTTTTGTTTTTTTACCGATTAGGTTCTCTTCCATATTGAATCTAAAAAACCTCTTTACTATGTTGTATTTAGTCTGAACGATGAATACTTAGCAAGTAGGTCATTGGATAAATGCATGAATATATGGTTAATGAAGGAGGCCAAGATTATAAAAACTTACAATGGTGATGGCGGTATTTTTGAAGTGTGTTGGAGCAAGGAAGGGAACAATGTTGCAACTTCTTTTGCAAACAACAAGGTTTGTGTGTTTGATATTCGATTGTGGAGGTTGATGAATAGCTTTAAAAGGACTTAGGAACAATAAGGCACATATTTCACAATTCCAGAAACTCTGCCTTGCAGAAACGCATATTGTAGATAAGTTTTTTTAATTTGTCACTCGATGTTCGGTTTACCCACGTTGGGGCCGACTATATCATTATGACTTTGATTTAAACTTAGGGTTGCGGTACCCTAATGATTTAGTCTCCCCAATGTGGGTTAACTGGACACCGAGGGACAAATCAAAAAAGCTTATCTACAATCTACATTTTTGCACGGGATAGTTTCTTGAATTGTGAAATTCCTGCCTCCTCTGTGTTGCCAAGTACTTTTAAAGATATTTCTCAACCTCTACAATCAAATATCAGACACACAAACCTTGTTGTTTGCAAAAGAAGTTGCCACATTGTTGCCTTCCTTGTTCCAATACACTTTGAAATATTGGCATCGCCATTGTAAGGTTTACAATCTTGGCCTCCTTCACTGATCATATATTCATGAATTTATCCAATGACCCACTTACCAAGTATTCACTGTTTGGACTGAATGCAACAAAAAGTAAACAAGTTTCCTGGATTCAAAATGGAAGAGAACCTACTCAGTAAAAAAATAATATTCAAAATAGAAGACAATCCTTATTAGTTGAAGGGAAATGTTCTTTTTGTGGAGCTTTGGACTCAACTCTTGTTCAGAGTTTGTTGAGTTATACTTTGTAAATTAGTTGTTGTGTGTTATAGAGGAAAAGTGAAGAATACTATAGTTGGACTGGTTCAATGGTAAACATTTCAAGAGATGGAGGAGTAAAATACTTTTCTACTTATATCTACTCAATGTTTCTTATGTGTTAACTAAGAAGAATCCTAATAAAGTTGACAACACCTCTATGAATGATGATGAACTTATTTCTCATCTAGAGAAGTGGAAAAGTACGATGGTGATTCCTACAAGTGTCGGTATTATATTCTTACTTGTCTATTATATTTGATAAATTTTATGATTATTATAATTGAACTTACTCTAATGCAAAGAAATTTTGGAGAATATTGCATCGTAAGTATGATACCGAAAAAGCTGGAGCGAAAAAATATGTAGCTAGTAGATTTTTTCATTTTCAAATAATGGACAACAAATCAATGGTTGACGAAGCTCAAGACTTTATAATGATTGTTGAAGAGTTCCGGTCCGAGGAGATCAAAATTGGAGATAACCTTATTGTTTGTGGCATAATAGATAAACGTCCACCTTCTTGGAAGGAATTTCAAAAACCTATGCGCCACAAATAAAAGGAAACCTCTCATGAGTAATTGATAATGTGAATCTGCATGGAAGAGGAGGCAAGGGGCCAAGATGCACTTTTGGAAATAGAAGAGAGTAATATTACAATGAGGTAAATTTAATAAGTTCAAATAACGCTACTCCCAAATCTCACAAAAATACTTCTATAAAGCCTAAGAAGAAAATTTTCAAGAAAAACCATCGCCGATCTCTTAAAAAGAAAAATAATGGTACAAATAACCAAGAACAAAATCAACAAGTTCAAGACAAGGGACCGTGCGTTGTCTACGATAAGTTGATTCTGGTGAAAACTGTCATGTCTGTTATGACGTCACAGATTGATTTAAAAAATATTCTCCTTTAGAGGAGCCCAAAATCATCATGCTTGGTGATTCTCATACTATTCAAGTGCTTGAAACAGAAGATGTCGAATTGTGTTTTACCTATGAAAGGGTGTTGACTTTGAAAGATGTACTTTATACTCCTTCCATAAGAAAAAAAATTGATGTCTAATTTTCTTCTTAATAAAAAAGGTTTCAAACAAATTATTTAACCTATCAATATATAATTGTAAAAAGGCTATTTTGTGGAAAAGGGGTATGCTAGTGATAAGATGTTCAAGTTGAATGTTGAAATGAATAAAGTTTTTACTTTTATTTACATACTCCCTTCTACTAATTTTTGGCATGCTCATTTGTGTCATATTAATGATCATTATTTTGGAATCATGATTAGTTTAAGATTAATCCCAATGATTAAAAAGAATTTTGAAAAGTGTGAAGCTTGTAGTAAAGCCAAGATCACTAAGAGACTACATTTGCAAGTTGAAAGAAAAGCTGATTTATTAGAATCATAAGTTCACACCGATATTTGTGAACTTGGAGGAATTTTAATTCGTGGAGGAAATAGATACTTATCACTTTCATTGATGATTTTTCTAAGTTAACATATGTTTACTTTTCTTTTCTTTTAGATAATTAACATATGTTTACTTGATGAAAATAAAAGTAATGCTTTTGAAAATTTTAAAATTTATCCATGAGGTTAAAAATCAATTTGAAAGAAAAATAAAGAGAACTAGAAGTCACAATAGAGGCCGTGAATATGAGTCAAATGAGTTTAATCCTTATTCTCCTACATGAAATGGTGTAGCGAAAAGGTCACAAGCCAAGTTTGAGATATTTAAGAGTTTGGAATTGTGTAGCCTTTGTGAGGCTTATGGATCCCAAAATTATAGAACCGAGTAAGAAAGTTACTACTTGTGTTTTTCTTGTTATGCTTCAAATAGTAGAGTCTATAGATTTTTTTAATCTTGAAGCTAATATTATAATAGAATGTGGTGAGACTATTTTTCATAAAAACAAATTCCCTTTTGATTCTAAAAATAGTTGGAGGTCAGAAGATTGAACAAAATATTTTGTCACTACCTTGTTCTTCTACATCAACTTTGTGACATAAAATATTGATGATTTTGAGTTAATAAGAAGTAAAAGAGGTAGAGTAGAAAAATATTTTTTTCCTGATTTTTATGTTTTTAATGTTAGAGATGAACCTCCTATTTTACAAGAAGTTTTATCTTTACATGATTCTATTTATTTATTTTTTTGAAAAGCGGTTGTAAATGAGGAAATGAAATCACTAATTTCTAATAAAACATGGAAATTAGTTGGTTTACAACCGGGTTGTAAAATAATTGATTGCAAATGGGTCTTACAAATTTTTTTTGAAATAGAATGGTTCTATTGATAAATATAAGGCTAGACTAGTTGCTAAATGTTTTAAGGAACTAGAAGGCCTTTAATTTTTTGATACTTTTTCTCTGATAATTAGAATTACATCCATTAAACTTCTAATTGTTATGGATGCAATTTTTTATTTGCATATTCATCAAATGGATGTAAAAACTATTACTTTTTTAAAAATATAGACCCAATTGAGAAAATTTATATGGATCAACCGAGTGATTTAACTTGTTAAAGTAGACAAAGAAAGCAAAATGTGTAAACTTACAAGAACATGTGATGGAATTTTCTTTGACCAGTCATATTATGTTGAGAAATTTTGAAAAAAATATAACTTTCTTGATTGCAAGCATGTTGTAACTTCTTTTTATTCTAGTGTTGATTTATTTTTTGTTCAAAGTAAAAATGATGTGATAAATCAAAAGGAATATGCTTGTTTAATTTAAAGTTTGAAATATGTGATTTATTATATTAGGCATAATATTGTATATACAGTAGGAGCACTTAGCATGTTCACAAGAAAGCTAGATAATGAACATTGACATGCTATAACAAGAGTTGTGAAATATTTAATTGAGACAAAAACTTGTATTTTGTTCTATAAAAAGATAATGTTGTACTTGAAGGCTTTCTGAAGCATATTGAAAACTTTATCACGTGATTCCTCTTCTACCACTAGTTACATTTTTACTTTGGGTGGTGGTGCTATTTGTTGGAAATCAAAAAAGAAAGCAATAATTGTTAACTCTACTATAGAGGCTGAACTAATTACTTTAGCTTGAGCTAGTGAGGAAGCAAATTGGTTGAGAGATTTATTAATTATTTCAATTACCTTCTTTTGAAAAATTAATTCCTCGTATTTTAACTTATTGTTATAACACTGCTGTAATTAGTAGAGTTCAAAATCGTTATTACAACAATAAATCCAAACCTATAAGGAGGAAACATAGTAATGTGAGATCATATTTGACAAGTGATACCATTAATGTTTATCATGTCAAATCTTGGGAAAATCTTGCAGATCATCTTACTAAGGCTTTAACAGGAGAAAAGGTCTAGAGCATATCGAGGGGGATGAGATTGAAGTCTATATATCATTGTGTCATATATGAGGAAACCCAACCTAGGGACTAGAGATCCTATAACCAGGTACAATGAGAAAATTAAACTAATCATATGCTGACTTGTTGTGAAAAATGCACTATTTTTATTCCCCTCTATGATGTGAGTGCATTGTTTTTTTGTAGTAAATTAGGGAGGTTGAGTTTAAAAACTCTTAATGAAAAATAAATATCCTGTATGGGTGGAGTTTTAAACTTACAGGAGCACTCTCGAAAGATTTCATCTATCTGAGTAAGGAAGTAGGTTGTTTCCTATAAGAATTTGGCTAATTCTCAAAAGCACTCACAGAATCAAGATAGCACAAGGCCATAATGTGCTGATTTTTAAAGCTCATGCCAACACCTTGATTATTATGTGTAACTAGTCATATTTTATTTTCCTTAAACAATCATAGTTTAAGTCTGACACCATTATGACTTAGGAGTAAAAATTATTATTTTACTAAGTGAAGGTTTAATGAATATTTTTTCCCCTGAGCCTACACCCTGAATATGGCCGACACTCATAACGATTGCTAGTACCAATCGAACCTTTGGCCTTATTAACTATGGTACATATGTCTTTATAGAATATGCGGAAGCTTTAATAGATGAGAATTTCAAAACATTTAAAGAACATAAAATCATTATCTGAAAATACTTAATATAAATAGTAAACGGTTAGCAAAAACATCTGAGTAAGTATTGTAACTATCTTACTTCCTGTCGATGAAGCCTCTACTATATAAATATAGGTGAAGGATCAAGATGCACGACACCTCAAAGTACTACTAAAACTAAATAATAAACTGGAGTCCTACAAAAGCAAGGAGGTCTCACAAAAATCTGATGAGAGGATGTGGTAATCTCAACGCAATGCTTGTTGATGATCCTAAATATCTGAATCTGTATCATGAAATGATGCAAGTCGAATGACATCAGCACATTAAATGTATGGTGTGTAATAGGGCTGAATAAAACAAATAACTGAACTGAAAGAGATTGAAATAACCTGATTGAAAGTGTAGCTTGAACATGAGGTAAAATCATTTAAGTTTAACAATATAAGATATGCAATAGAAACAACATTAAAATAATATAATATACTTTTTTGGGGAGTTCCTCTAACAAAATATTATAACTATGAGCCTAGTAATGATACAACGTCCTGCCCATATTGCCAAAGTCATCATATACCTTGCCGGGTATAGGATAACAACTATAATCTATGGATCCATCCAATATGTCTTACAGAGAGGAAGTGAGGAGTCACCCGAAATTCGATACGATCCTATCTTATACGTTGACTACGTCGTTTATGAGGCTTTTAGTTAAAATGAACTCTTACCCAATTTGGTGCTAGATACTATCCCAGAATAATCAATATTAAATATGCTCAATAGCCCTGTTTAGGAACTGGCCTTTATTTCACTTTCCTTTACTGAAATGATTTTCGAAAAATCAATTATGCTATTTTTTCTCAATTTCCAAATAGCATATATGAAACCATTTATGTCGTTTTAAAATCCCTTTTCAAATCATGCATTTAAATGCTCATGAACTCACTTTCCATGTCCGAAATTAATGTATAAGAAAAACTCATATAGGAACCTTTTTAAAATATGACTTCAATAAATAGGGCTCATGTAATAATGAGATTATGAACAACTGTTTAAGAATCAATATTCATAAGAGAATCAAAATCTAAATGATTAAGAAATCGGAACTCAAGAAAAGAAAACACAAACCGAATTTCGATTTCAAGAGACTATGTGTAGAACCCTAAACATAATATTTTACTAAATGGATTTAGATGTAGGGTGTGAGGACAAACATAGTCCATCACTATGAGTAGTCTTACATACCTTAATGACGAGTCTTGAAGAAAAATCTTAACAGATGAAGTGTGTAGAAGAATCTTGAATTGAAAACCTTAGGTATCTTGAAGAGAATCTTGAACTTGGAGCCTTTAGATCTTGGAAAATTGGAGAAATCCCTTTCTTGGAGTTCTTGATCTTTAGAAGAAGGAGAATTAGGGATGTTGAGAATTTCTATACGTATAGTGATATTAGGTTACAATATGGACTTAGAAAAGTTAATTCAGGGTAAAAGGTCAAGAATACCCTTCTAGGAACATAAGAAGACCATATAAATCAAAGAGAATGACATTTTAATGGATCTCGTCTGCCAAATCGGTGATCTCGAGGTCCCCCATTGAAATATTTGGCTGTTCGCCAAATGGGCCTTTAGATCGCCAAAATATCTAGAGACTCGATGTTTTAAGGCTATTTCAGCGAGCTAATTTGGCGATTCATCAAATCATTCATTGAGTTGCCAAATGGGCTGGTGTCCTAGCCAAATTTCTTAGCCTGCACATAGTGGCAGAGCCAAAATTTCACAAAGGGTGTCCAAAAATAACACAATAAAAGCTCTTTTCAAAAAGTAGAACTAGTGGGTTCAAACACACCAAGCACGTCCTCATTCCAAGGAGGTGAAACTAGTGGGCTACAACTTGTTTGTGTTAAAGGGTGTCCAAAATATGTTATTTAATCATTTCGTGTATCATTTTACTTGTATATACGATATTTTTTCCGGCGTAGGGTGTCCAAATTGGACACCCTAACTACCATGTGGCTACACCATTGCTTGCACATAGTCCAATAAAATAACCTCCAAAGTCTGATTGATGCAAACTTGATGGCGTTTGAAAAAGGACTAATAAAACTTATCATGGGCCACCTCACTCTTTATATGTTGAGAGTTTGAAGTTGACCTTTATATGAACTCATGCGAGAACATAGCCGATAGAAATGCTTTGAACTTGGCTTGGTGTTTGAGGTTCCTTATGACCCTAGATAACTCTCGATACCCTTGACAAACTTGGCAATGGACCTTACTACATATGAACAAGTAGTGCATCACCTGGTTCAAGCTCATATTCTTATGATGAACGATTCAGCTTTTAAGAGTAGAGTTGCAAGGTTTTACAAAATGATTCGAGTCTTAGCTTATAAGATATTTTCAGGGTGTCATAGCAGAGCACGCCTTCATTATGCATAGTAGTCTTCCTTCAGTTGATAGACTCTTATTTAATATTAACATGAGTACGAAATTATTGTTTTTCTTATAGAATTTTAATATTATAAAATGTTTTTTTAGGGATGACAAGGATCAGATTAGTGCATCATTCCTTGGCAGTTAGTGTTTGTATCTTATTTTTTGTGCATTACTTTGAACAATCAATTGTGCAGTAGTGTTTTCCGCTGAGTTGTGCAGCAATTGCATTTTAACGTTAGTGGCATTTGGTTGTCCACATTACTTCACTCTTTATTCTTCCATTATACCTTTTAACTTATGTAATCTTTAGGCTATTTATCTTCTCGATTTACTTCTCCATTATCTTTCTATTCATGGTAAGGAAGACTTCCTCACCTATAAGTAGTGGTGGTTTTCTATTGTTTTTTATACAAGAAAATATAGAGTGCATAAAAGTTAGTTATAAAATAGAGTTCTTATTAATTGAAGGGGAGTGTTCTTTTTGTGGACTTTTGGACTCAACTCTTTTCCAAAGTTTGTTGAGTTATACTTTGTGAATTAGCTATTGTAAGATCTTGGGCATATTTGTATGTTTAAAAGCCAAGTGAACCCATGTTTTAACTAAATTTGAGAATAAGTTTCGTTGTGTTCGTAGTTATTAAGTCTTGTTTATGTTATTTTGGCTAACCAAATTGTTAAGTGTTGTAGGTTGGAAAGCATGTGCATTGGATAACCAAATTGAGGATGAAGTCAGAACCAAGTGTGCATGTCACAAGGAGAGCTGAATAAGGAACTCAACTCCACATTCTCTCCGTGTCACGAATAATCTGAGAAGAAAAATATGGCCACGAAAATAAATTGGAACCAAAGGCCTCCGAAAAGGCTCCCTGTCGCGGAGCTATCATGGATCGGGATAAAATGCAAAATAGGTGAGTCTTCCTTGACTTCGCTTCGCGGACCTGTAGACCAGAATTTTGCCGCGTTTTCCAACCTATAAATAAATTCATTTTTTTGTTGTACAATTATTCCTTTTCTAATTTTTTGAGGACAAGACTTGGATGGCTTTTTTCTTCAATTTCTAGGGCTCATTCCTACTCTTTTTCATCTTTTAATTTCTTGAATGTATATTTAATATCCAAACTTTGAGAATCAAATTATGAGTGGCTAAATTCCTTTGTTCTAGGGTTGTAGCTACGAATGATTGTTTAGTATCAAATCTATGGATGAAGTTTGGTTATCATTAAAAGTTATTCTTCTGTTGTTATGAATTTAACTCGAAATTCAATAAAAAAGTAACTAAACTAGAACACAGTCAATGTTTGTGGAACAATTTTCGATTATCTAAAATTGAAACTAACAATCTAACAATACACTGAGTTAAATTACAGAACTGGAATAGAACTAAATAAATATAGCCAAGATGAAGTTCCTTGATCTCAATCTGAAACGAAAGAAGAAGAAGACAGGATTAGAACGGAGTTGAAAAGAAGAGAGAAGAGGCAAGGAAGAAGTTGAGAATTGTAGGATACTAGTTTCTTTTCACGTCTCCACTCTTTCCCTCAACGTGTATATGATAACCTCTTGACTAATCTCAGACGTTGAACTTCATTTAGCTACTTTTAATCCAGGCCCTTTATTATTTGCAATTCACTCCTTCTGCATCTCCTATATTAACTAATACTCCTTCCACTACTAACTGCTATTGGAAAGTTAGCTGAAGTTGTTACATCTGTTCTTAAATTTACTATTTTAATGTTTCATCACCATTAGAATTAAAATATTATATTTTCTTGAACTCGAGAGAAGAATCTAGAGATATGATCTGGAATACAATAAGTATGTTATTTCATTATACAAATATGATATTGATATGTATCTAGGATAGAGATATACCTAGTTACCATGCTTGGTATTGAAACAAGATGAAAGCTTAATGCTCCGTAGTTGTATCAATCTATCCCCACTCAACGATGTAGTTAGATTGTCAATTGTGGTAGGTGGTTAGAGGTTAGGAAATCATAATTATATTATTAATCTTATGAATCAGTAATTTGATAACCATTCAAATTCTACAGTGAAAGATACTATGCATGAATTCTTATTTAAGCTACAGCCCTGGAATTTCCCAAGTCATAAAATATAACTCCAAGTGAAACTGAATCATTGCTAGTAAATTTAGTTGATTTGATTATTGCAATTTTTAGTCTAAAAGACCAATTAAACTCTCTCCATGCGCTTGCATTAAATTGTAGTTACAAGCGAAATTGAATATATGATAATCATAAATTATTTGGGTTCGATAATTCGGCTCTTAAGAGTCACTATATTACTTGTGTGTGCATTTGGAAGAAACATTGTATCATGTAGGGGACAAGTCAAGAAGACTAATGCAGGACCATGAAAGATTTGTTGCAGTAGGTTTAAATTATTACACTTTTTAATGTTACTTTTTATTTATTACCATTTATTACATAACTTTAGGTTTAATAACCATTTGATATGTGATATCATCAGAGTGTGTGTGTATATACATCTGGTGGTATCTAGAAAGAAAAAGTCACTTCAGTGAAAACACTACTAAGTTACTCCTTGATACCATCAGAGTATATACATATGGTGGTATCAAAGAGTGATTCAGTGAAAATACTACTCAATTACTCCTTGATACTGGGGATGGGTATAAATACCGAAAAACCGAACTGAACTAATTTGGTTCTTCAGTTTCGCTTTGGTGTCGGTGTTATTTTTTCAAAAGTTTGGTTCTTCGATTTAGTGTAAGGGTCTCAGATCTTCGATGCACCGAACTGAACTTTTTAATA